>JAPSES010114945.1:0-17196 GCA_029822895.1 Maxillicosta whitleyi | reverse complement strand
TGGGTCCGGTCAGGTTCTGGGTCTAATGTAAGTGGGTACAGTCGGGTGCAGGTTTGGAAAAGTGGTGAAACCATGTAGTACTCTGTGTGTTGAGTCTAAAGCCCTTCTATGTCTGCTCTCTCTCACTGAGGGGCGGGGCTTCCCCACCCTGCACACTCACTTGCATATTGAGCGAGATAAAACAGATAAACTGTCTTGTCTTTTCATTTATACTTAACGTGTCTTGCAACGTATTTCCTGTCAAATGTCATAGGTCATATAGTATCTCACTTATGAAATAATTTGTGGCATATTTCACTCCATGCATTTGGCCTTTAATATTTTCATCCATCCATCCAGCTGTGCATGATGCCAGCTTAAACATCAAATACTAGCTGATGGAACTCCTGTCTTCGTTGTAAATATGTGCTTGTGTGTCTTTGCAGGGGACCAAAAGCGAGGAGACAATGAGAGTCCACGTTCACACAAAGTTCTGTTTCCTGTGTGTGCTCACCTTCCTGTTCCATCAGTGCAGCCACTGCCATGGAGATGAGCAGCACCAGCATAGTGGACATCACCATGGCAACCACGCCGATGCCCACAGTGACCTGCAGATATCCGAGGCCTCGTACACAAGAGAAGGTACTCCTCCCCCTGACTCTCAGAGTCCTGAAGAGGACATTCTGGAAGAGGAGCAGCGTTTCTACATCCAGAAGTTGTTTAGACGCTATGGCCAGAAGGACCGGCTGGACTTCCACGGCTTTCAGAGTTTGCTCTTCAGCCTCGGTCTAGGGGAAGTGAAACTGGTGGGTGTGGATCATGACGAACTGGGTCATGATCATGTAGCCCACCTTGACGTGCTGGACGTGCAGGAAGGACTTCATTCTCATTCATCATCCAATGATGGTCATGGACATAATCATGGACATGGACACGGACACGGACATGGACATGGACATGATCATACACAGCACAAACACGACCATCATCCACACACACAGGAAACCCCGTCCCCCTGTAGCCAGCGAACCACTGCTGCCACTCCTAAGGAACACACCCATGAACATGACCATAACCATGACCATGATCATGAACATGAACATGAACACGATCATGGACATGTAGAGCAGAATCATGATGATGCCAAGGTAAAAAATAGCAGCCATAAACATTTGAATGGACATGATCATGACAATCACCTGGATCACAAAGAGCACAACGATGAGAAGGTCGTGGTCCAGTCAAACCACAAGAACTTGTCTTCTCAACCTCACACTGAGCACAACCCTGACCATAGTCATGATCACGACCATGACCACAACCATGACCACGACCATGACCATGACCACAACCATGACCACGACCATGACCACAACCATGACCACGACCACAACCATGACCACAACCATGACCACGACCATGACCACAGTCCTGTCCATTCAGTCCAGAATGGCACAGACAGTCCTCCCACTTATCAGGGCCTGCCCCCCTCTACCCAACCCAAGCCGTCCCATGTTCCTCAGGAGCTACACTCATCTCCTGCACCCACAGAAAGCCAGACGAAGAAGTCCAAAAAGCTAGCAAGGGTTAGAGGACGAGGGCGAAACAAAAACCCAACTCCTGGTACAGTTCCAGCTGATGACCACGACCATGGCCACGACCACGACCATGGTCACAGCCACAGTCATAAACACAAAAGAGAAGCACCAGGGGGTCTGGCCACTCCCACCGTGCCAGCCCCGGTCCCTCTTGGGCATCGAGGCGGCCCGTTCCATCAGCATGAGGAGGTAGGACCTGTTTCCTCCTACAAACTACAGGAAGTTCTAAGTCAAGTGTTCAAGGGTTCAAGCCATGTTTAGACTGATGTTGTTGAAGTTTCCACATGCCAAAAACCAAAAGCACGGAATGTTCCTATGTTAAAAATAAATTGGATATTGTTAGCATATCATATCAACTTCAGTGTCATGTACAATTGTGCAAATATGTAGATAATATGTATATATGTACAGAACAAGTAATGTAAGTAGAAGAATCTGTTTTATTTTTTATATTTGGAAAAGAGACTGTTAATCTCAGTGAGCTTTTTCCTGGTTAAATTAAGCTCATAATAATAATAATAATAATTTCATGTAGTTACATTTTTGAATGTGTCTACCTGTATTTCTGCACTTTTTTGGGGGGGGGGTTAGCCACTGTAAACACTACAGTTTCCCCACAGTGGGATCACTCAAGTCTTATCTTATCTTACCTTATTACTACTTACTTTTGTTGTGTTTTGCTCTATCTAACCTTTCTTAAGTGTTTTAGCACCAATTATATTATTATCTTCAATCATATATATAAATCATACATTTTCCTATATTAAATTCAGTGACTAAGTAGATGTTCATAAAAGGTCAGAGTGAATTCAAAGGTTTGATTTTTTTTTTTTCCTTAATCTTTTTTTGTTTTTTGTGGTCATAATTTTGTTTATTTTTCCTACATACTATGGTTTTTCATTCCACAGTGTTTGAACCTGACCCAGCTGCTCACCTACTATGGCCTGAGTTCAGAATCGCTCATCTCCCCGATCCAGTTCACATATCTGTGTCCAGCGCTGCTCTACCAGATAGACAGCCGAGTGTGCATTCGCCATTACCACCAGATGGATGTGGAGCAGGAAGCTCTGGAACACGTTAGTTCTGGTAGGAGCCAAGTGTCTTATTGTTTGAACCCATTTGTGAAGCAGAAATGACTTATAATTCAACAAGCAACAAACAGGGAGTGTCAAGAACCTGCCAAGAACCCAATCTTTTTTTATTTTGTTTTCTCTGCATCACAGTCCAATAGAGCTCCCAAAGTACTGGGAATAATAATAACATTAATATACAAGTGCCATTAAAATCATTAAATAAAACAAATAGCAGCCTCTCCTAAATTCAGTAATGCATTGCACTTGAGAATCTTTCTAAAGGAAAGGATCATTTTTGTTACATGACTCAACAATTGCCAGTAAACAATTTTTTCTTCTATCCTCAAATAGAACCTCCAAACTGAGGACTTTTTATCTGGATACTTAAACCTCTCATTCATTACATGATATTTTCTGAAGCCTACTATCTTAATAGACAACGGAAAATATGTAACATGTAATGTTCCTCAAAACACCATGTATAGAAACTAATACAACAGTCATACAACAGTCTGGGTGATGACTTTATACCTCCAGCTCCAGTAAAAGCACCGTGCAGTTAAGTAACTGTCTGTTGTCGTCTCACACTGCATTACTCAGAGGTTTGTGCAGTTCTGTCTGAGAGACAAAACTTACACTGAACTGAATATTAAAGAAAAGATTAAAATTAAATTTAACAGAGATTATACTTTGGTCATAATATTAGCTTGTTATCAAACTTCCGATTTTGCCCATGTTAGTGTTGGTATGCACTTCATTAATAAATTTAAACCGAAATCTCTAACTTCACATTCACACATTTAACATCTTAAATTCCTTCATTGCCAACAATAATGTCTGAGCATTTTCAGTCTATTTGTATTTTTACATGTTGTAATGTTGTGCCTATGCAGACAGACACTGTCATGCCACATTATTTCTCATGAATTGGATAAAATGTGTTTTATAGAGACATCAAATGTCACTCTACACCTCAGATTTACAGTGACTATTACTAACAATGATAATGGCCGTTCAGGTCCAGTTAATCATCAAAATGATGACGATGATGATGATCATTACTATTATTGCAGTCAAATATATGGATTTGATTTCTGCCGCGTCAGGCTCTGATTGACAGGTGTGATTGACAGTTTACTCACCCATCAATTTGGAGCTTCTGTTATTTAATGAAATCAAGAACCAGTATTTGAATGAAAAGCACAGCATAAGACTATGGACTAACACTAAAAACAACCAACTTCAAGCATTTACGAAGCAAAATTATTTGATCGTCTTATTAGTGTAACCACAGCTGCAGTGGGGCATTCTGCTTCAAGAAACAGAAATTCATAGTGTCTGATTTGGTAGACAAGTTGTGGGCTGTTAAATCAAAGTCTTCTGTTTATGGAGCAATAATTTAACGATTTATCACCAGACACTCATTATATAATCTAAATGAAGCAAATCAGACCAGAATGACTCCTGGGAAAATATTACTGACTGAATTTTTTGGACAGAAGTGGAGAGTGCATTGGAATTCTGTGAGAATCAGGCCTTTTTAGAAGCACCGTGCCTTTGGTCTGCACTGGTCTCACTGTAGAGCCAAGGTCCGTACCCTTAGGATTTAAATCTGAAAAAAAAAAAAAAAAAAAGCCTGATGGTTCTTTGGTCTTTACTGTTTGCATGTTCACCAGTAAAAGCAATTGAAGCAAGCACAACATTATCAGGGTACTGGTTTGTTATGGCAATTATATTTTCTTACATTACATTGACGCAAATGGAGCTAAAATAATAAGTGTACAGTGACTACAAGAGGGCATTAAGCAGAACACAACAGCAAAGAGGAAATGAACAGGATTTGTCATTAGTGTAGCTGTAAACTTGAGATGAAGGATAAAGAATTGCAATGCTTTAGGTGTTCTGTTGTGTAGTATGTTGTTAAGGTTATCAACCTGTTACCATAAGAGGAACGACAGATGCACCCTGGTGCTGAAAAAGTGAAATAAAATCTAGTTTTCTAATAAACTGTTATGGGAAAAAAATGTATTGCAGCTCCATACCTTGCCCAAGGTCAGAATCAAACTACTCAAAGTGATGTTTAAATGCCCTGTTAACCCACTAAACATTAAGAAGAGGGTTTGGACTCATTATGAGAAATGAAGTGATATTTTTAGTTGAAATTGCGAATTCAGAAAGCATTTATCATAATCATTTGTGCAGGAGATGATGGCTAGAGGGAATGAATAGGTGGATAATAAAAGAGCTGAACACTATCCCTCTGATGTGCATGTGTTGTGGCTTCACGGAGCCTTCCAGAAAGACTGGAATTTTTATTTGGCCTATTTCCTCTGTGCACATGTTATGTTTGAATGAATAGGCAGCCGATGTGCCATACTGCATTCAACCCTGCTCAATAGAATACAGTCATGTAGAAATCAGGATCAGCTGCTCACATAACCGCAGCATTCATACTCTCTTTAGGTTTTGTCCATGACGGTGTGTTTCCATTAAGCCATTTCAGTTTGCATGGCACCAAACAATTGTTGCTTTTGAAAGTGTCAGTTATGCACTGAAGAAAACCTCTATCTGGGGGTTTTCTTAGATTTTGCTCTGAATGCCTCCATAATTGAACAAAAATTGCAAGGAAAATAAAAAAAAAATGTTAGCTATAAAGAATAAAGGTCAGCATGAAGCTGTGCTCTGGGACCTTGCAGTATTTCTTGGTTTATGAGAATCCATCTTATAAAATCAAAAGGTTTCAAAGTTAATGAGTTACAGGTCATGAAGTGAACCTCATAAAGACATAAAAGCTCAGCACAAACCAATGTTTCAAACACACAGTAGTAAAGGCATCATTTATTATATTGCTATTTAAAGCATTCCAAAATAAACAGATTATTATAAAAAGTCAGTTTGTGGGAATGGATGGAGGGGGTGAGAATGGATGCAAAGCCTTACTGCAGTTGGTACAAATAATTAAGATAACAGGGTGTTTGTTTGTGTACATTATGCTTGTGCACATTGAAATATGTGATGAGTGGTAGAAAACACTTTGACCACATGACGTCGACCCTAGCTATAGAGCTGCTGTGAATGCAACACATGGAGTAGTATTGCCACCTTATGATCTGTTGTGAAATGTCTGTAGTAGAGATGCAGATCAGCTGGTTACTCGCAGGACACTGAGTCGAAAGGGGGGGCCCCAGGAGACCTTAAGAGCAGGGGTGTTGTGATCTGCGCTGTACTGTAAGACTAGTACATGATAACCGTACGGCCCTAAAACTGAGGTCTGTTGTATAATCTGAAGGGTTTTGGACAGTTTAAAAAACTGTTTATTTTGTTCAAAGTTATTCTAGATATAGAGTTAGTTGTCCAATGTGAATTAAACAGCAGGGAAAAAATAAGATATGTATTAATATTGTTTTGGCCTCAACCTCTTTTTTATGGGGGAGGGAAAGCCCA
This sequence comes from Maxillicosta whitleyi, assembly GCA_029822895.1. Taxonomy (NCBI): domain Eukaryota; kingdom Metazoa; phylum Chordata; class Actinopteri; order Perciformes; family Neosebastidae; genus Maxillicosta; species Maxillicosta whitleyi. The sequence continues at coordinate 11,102 of JAPSES010114945.1, read as the reverse complement.
AACCAAGCCTTATTACATCACCGTTTAAAGGATTAATGAGCACAATTCCATTGTATTCTAATAGTCAAATAAGTAGTTTGAAACCTGAAATTGCATGAAAAGGCATTTTAGGTGCTATCATTTTCAACAGATTCTTGGAGGTGCCCCCCCCCCTTACATGATATATATCCAATGTGATTTGGATGGTTGAGGGGCCACAAGACCTTATTGCTTGGGGACTTAATTTGCTGTGATGCAGACCTGTGAATACCTGGTTGTAGGCCCACCAACAACCCATTCCTCATGATGTGACCTGAAGAAACATTTTCAGGCTGGAGATTTTTTTTTTTTTTTTTTTTTGCAATCACTTCTGCTTCATGTGTAAAAACCATCAAACCATTGAAAACAGAAGTGATGTCATTAAACATGAGCTAAAGTCAGTTGAAGTCCATCAGTGAATGCATACACACTCCCAAAGAAATCCAAAAATGGACTGAAACGTCTAAACCAGGGGTTTCATTCATTGTGTTGCTGCAGTGCATGTAAACACTCAGATCTGATTAGTATATTTATCTGATTATTAACAGTTTTCAGATTGTTATGCTCACGTGTGAAACACTGGGACACTTCCAGCTCAGAAACAGTTAACTAAAATCAGCAGTTAGCTCTCAGCCAATTGCAGACCTTTCAGAAACACACACACATGTTGTATATATTAAATGTTTGAACAAGCTCATGTAGAAATGTGTACACTGGTGAGCTGAATATGGGAAACTCAAGTATCATGTACCACATTTCAAAACTGAGAACCCTACACTTAGTGTTAATTCACAAGATTTTCTAACTATGTCTAGGTTTAATAATTGGATGAAATAACATAATCATTTATTTGCAAATGTTCTTTGTCTTTGTTTATATATATATATATATATATATATATATATATATATATATAGTAAAAGCACCAGGTACTGATCTACAACCATGAGGCTGGAGGAGTTCCCAGACTGCCTGTGCTCTTAATTCATTAATTATTAAACACACCTCTATCACACGTGCCTCCAGCAGCAGCGTGCCACTGCTGGAAACAGTCATAAAAATGGTAATGATGACGAGGAAGACGGCACGAAGAAGTCAAAGGGGCAAAAATGGCTCCTCATTAGAGGAAAAACTAGAAACGCTAGTCCTCAGCAATGTTGCAGTAAAACTCAACCGCAGGCTCCACCGTCACATGCCGTGGAGCTACCTCTCATTTACCTCCCACCAGCATCCACAGGGAGTTGAGAAAATGCAGTTGGTTTCTTGCTGGACCCCACTCCCCTCTGCTTTTGTGCTGAGCCAATTAGGAGAGTCTAAACGCCACCCTGGGCGATTTCTGTGAGCCACAGCTCACCGGAGATGCCAAATTGGAAAGAAGAAATAGGCCTTCTCATCTATTCTGCTCCCTTATCACCATCTTCCGTTGCCCCTCTGCAACCCCTCCCCCCCAAACACACACACACACAAACAGCCCACCTCCACATCTGCACACACGAGTGTATAACGGTAATGAGATAGAGGGTGTGAATGACCTGTGGATGGACTGTGTGGTTGACGTACAGTCCCCTGTCAGGGTTGTGCTGTGTTTCTCCGTATATGACAAATACTCGAGCAGTCAGCTGTGACACTTGTACCACCGTGATGTGTGGTGAGGTTCATGGCTGGTGAGGCGCTGACGCTTTCAGAGTCAGATATGCAAATAAATGAAGCCAGAAGAGGACTGTTATGGCTGGCTTATGAGATGAATATAATGATGGACACAGGAGCAGAATTAATTGATAAATTAAGGTTTATTGAAATGATAGAAAACTGAATCAACCTAAAACCAAACATCTCAATACAAGCACATAAGTGCACTGCTGAAGCTGGTAACTGGAAACAGATAGAGAGAGTAAATGAAACACAGGGCGTGCTTCTGTAGCCTTCACCTGCACACAGGAACCAACAGGAAGCTCTGACAATAAAGCTGATGTTACTGTCTTATTCACCGTTTGACTGGCAACACTTAAAAGGTTAGGCTTCATATCTCATATCTTACACATACATATGTGACACATATTTCATTTCAGGTCAAATGTAAATTTTCATTGAAATTACACTGGATATGTAATCTTCCATTCTGAGATGAAGGCAGCCTTTTTTATGCAGTTTTATGATTCATCTGCTAGACTGAACACGTTCCACACATACACTTTATAGTAATATATATATATATATATATATATATTATCCAGACTATGGAAAGTCAGGGTTTGTAATCAAAGTGTTTTAAAAAAGCACAGTCTAACTGCATGGCATGAAGCACCGTTTATGAAGGATTACACAATCCAAGGTGAGGCTCAGTTCACTGCTGCCTCACTGCACATCTCTCACTCTTTATTGAATGGGAAATGTAGAAATTTAGCCATTTTCATTTGAAAAATAATCCAAATGATTGGAATCACATGGAAAATGAGTTTATAATACACAGCAGCATACACACTTATCAACATGCATTTTATTTGATCATTATTGGTTTATTTTTGTTCTTTTCATGATGACAGGTGAAACACGTCACTGCTCTACAGGTGTGTCCGACTCCTCAGTGAGGAAAGTATCTATTGTTTGTCCTAAAAGTCGCTATAAGTTGCTAAGTGACATCATCACTTAATTTGCACAATTGTAAATGTGTAAGTAAATGACTATTATTCCGCATGGTTTTTTTGTCGTGCCACCACCAGCTGCTGGACTACAACAGCTCAAAAAGTGCTGACAGCTTTACCATGTCAGTGTGTCCTACAAACGTCTCTTATTTGCTAATAACTGGCTACATTAAACTGATGACAAGAGGTGGTGTAATCAACACCTCAGCTCCAGCTCTGCTACCTGCTGTTGGAATGTCCCCCTCAGGAGGGGCTCCTGCTGCTGTCTGAGTGGAGACGGCCCCTGGGGTCCAGACATTTCTGTAATGTTTCTGGATCCTACAGCTGGTTAATGGGACACTAACAGCTTGGTTTGGTCTCTCCTAAGACCACTTTGTTGGGCCTTAGACATGTTTCACATCAGCCCTTCACCAAAACCACCACCTGGGGCCGATTAGACCACAAGAGGATCTGTGAGCTCCTCTGAGTTCACTGCCATTGTTCCCACTGAACAGACAGTTACTCATATGAAGAGTAGGAATAGACTGACCAAGTGTCAGAGCCAGTATTCACATTGTTCTAATTCTTTTCAGTCTGGTATGTGATAAGCTAAAAATGATGCAGCCACCGCTCTGTGTCTATAGTCTCAGGAATGTGGGGTTAGTCCTCAGAAACAGCCAGTATACCCTGAAATGAGAAAAGAGCATTCATTCATTCACTAGAACATGACAGTACGTAAAGTCAACAGCATACATTTCTATATGTAAAAATGTAAAACAGACAACTCTGAAGAGGACAAACAACTTGTCTGTTATTCCAGAACCAGATGAAAGACGACCTCAACATGCAGAAAAAATAAAAGGATGTGTAAAAAGATCTCTATAGAAATAACAACAGTATTAAAGTATGTAAACAAAGTACAAACAATGAAACAACAGCAAAGTTTTGAGTGGAGTTACGGAACATTAAGTCTTACTTTAAAGCTGACTTCCACAGTACAGTTCCTCGTAAAGTAAATACTAGAGCAGCTTTAACCTCCAAGTGAGTTCCAGTTTCAGTACTTAGTTCCACTGTCAGTGCCGTACTTAGATGTGCTCTTGAAATGGCTCATTGAAGTCAATTGTGTGTAAGACGTGCATTAGATGCACACTGTGTCTTCAGCAGGACTGAGTGTCAGCAGTGAAGGACCTTGCGTCGGTTAAGCAAACACAGCAGCAGCTTTAGTGTGACATTGAATTTCACAGCATATTAAACACTTTGTCCCGTGCGACCAAAGAATCATAAACTTTTTTTCTCCCTCGGTCTCAGTGGGTTTTGGACTGTGTCGCAGACTTGACGTGTGGACTGACAGCTGAAATGATAGTGCACTTCTGCTTCATGTCCCCCATCTACAGCCTTCAATGAAAAATGAGGCGAGCAGAATTCTGCTGAAATGTCACTTCACGTTTCTGGCTTTAGGCGTCATGTGTCATCACAAGGACACATGGATTGAAAACCACAGGAGGATAGCCTCCCTCACATGTGAACAGAACTAGAAAAATAGCTCAGCCAATATACAGAACTGATACTGGAGACTCTACTTGATTGGTAGAATGAGGATAAACTCCCAGACGTTCTCATGTCAGATGATGCAGGAGCGTTTGTCTTTGACTCCTGCTGTAAACTTAATCCGACTCATCTGTCCTCTTTGTTCTTGTGCTTGTTTGTTTGTTTGTTTGTTTGTTTGTGTGTGTGTGTGTGTGTGTGTGTGTGTGTGTGTGTGTGTGTGTGTGTGTGTGTGTGTGTCCAGTGTGGGTGTGGCTCTGGGGTTTTGTGTCCATCACCATCATCAGCCTGCTGTCCCTGCTCGGCGTGGTGCTCGTGCCCATCCTTAACCAAGCCTGTTTCAAATTCCTGCTCACCTTCCTGGTGGCTCTGGCAGTGGGAACTCTGAGCGGAGATGCTCTGCTTCACCTGCTGCCTCATGTAAGTAACACTGACATCCAGAACACAACACACGTCACACAACTGCAGCGTTAAACAAAGACTTCTGCAGGATCTGTGTCAGTCCTGGTTTGATGAAACCCAGTGTTTCCAACTCCTCAGCAAGGACAGTATCTACGGTTTGTCCTAAAAGTCGCTAGAAGTTGCTAAATGATGTGATCACCTAATTTGCATAATTGTAGATGTGTATGTAATTGTAATGAATGATGTAGGAGAGAGAAATAACATAAAGCTAGAGACAAAAGTGAGCATGAAAACAGAACTACACATGAACTACACAGTCAATTCATGTTTTTTATGTTTGTTTCACTATCCTTCTTTATGTGGGCAACTAAAGTGACCCCAAAGAGACACTGTGGAAGAGTTACTTAGGTTTTGTATGTAGTTATTTATTTTTTTTATGGTATAATATAGATATACCAGTATTTCAATCCGTATGCGATTTTTGCCCAACCAACTGATTTCTCAGACACTTATTCACACGATTGTTTTTAATATGTGTTCTTTCTCTCAATTTTTGCCTTTTTTTTTCATTTCATCATATTTTTGGAAAGTTTGTGGAAATTGACTCAAAATTGAATTCAAAATTGACACTGGACCCGTGTAGCAACTGCAACCATGATTTGCAAGGTTAATTTTTGTAAAGCACGGCCAAAAAAATGCTAATGCGGCTTACTCACAGCCATGCTAATAATCATTTTATTGTTCTCTTACCTCTTATGGGTGTTACCATATTGAAATGCAAGTGGTTGGATTATTATGCCCTGTTTCCCCTACATGGTACCGGCTCTACTCTGTATTCCTGTGTCGGGTTTCCACTTACACAGGATCAGCTCGACTCGTTACTCCGATGCGGTATTTTCTGGTCTGAATTTCTATGTCTTCCACCACAGACTGAATCTACGTAATAGAGAAAACTGTCAGTGGCAATGGAACTGATTTACAGATTCATCATCATTCATCATTACAGATTTTTTTTTTTTTTTTTTAACTTGTCTTGTCCAGCATCATAAGAGCAGAATGTTCGTCTGGCTGCTTTTTGAAGCTGAGTAAATTTGCCAAAGGAAACTTGGAGTCTGCCCTTGATATTTTACTGTCTTTATTATGAGTTTTTAATTTTTCTTTTAACCACATTTCGATGCCGGACCTGACAGGTAGAGACAGGGGGGAGGAGAAGAGAAGGAGGGAGTGGGGGGGGGGGGATCCTCACAGTAGAATAGCAACAGTACCAACAACAAAAACCATATTAATATTTACAATGAGAACAAAGTCCAGAACTAGAACCGTGCAAACTACACAAAGAGGAAAACATAAACAAAATGTAATAAACATCAATAACACAAATAAATTCATAGATTCATCACTTTTTTAATAAAGAGTCTCTCGAGGGTTCTGAAAAATCACTAAATGTCCCAACAATGTGGAAACACTGAGTTTTACAGCTAGATTTAATGTGATTTAGAGACAAAATGTGGAAGTTTTTGCAACTTCTGAAGTGTTGCTAAAAGTTTCCAAACAAATATTAAAAATTAGCTAAATTTGGTGCCGGCTTCTTTTTGGGAAATAAATGTACAATAAATGTAGAAACAACAGCCACCAATGGACAAAACATAAGCGTAACATCATGACAGTGGTGGTAAATGTTTTAAGTGCACGGTCACATCAGTCTTTTCATTTAGACTTTGGTGTTTGTTTTCAGTCTCAGGGGGGGCATGACCACAGCCATGATGCCACCAGCCCCGGCACGGATCTGATGACTGCCTTCGATGGAGTGTGGAAGGGTTTAACAGCACTGGCCGGCATCTACCTCCTCTTCATTATTGAACACTGTATCGGAATGTTCAAGCACTACAAAGACCAGAAGGTAAGACCAACACTGGTTCTTCTTGACATTTTTGGGGTGTGTGAAATGAGGAACTCTGCATATTCAACAAAGTTAAGTTAAAGCGTTGACCTTTCTTTTGTTCCTTTGAAATGTTTCTGTTACAAGAACAAGAATGGTTCCATGTTGTGGAAAATGGCAAGATCATTACTTGATCTTGTTTGATGTCACATCTGAGGTCTTGGGTCAACCTAACTCTTGCGTTTCTTTAGGACTTTAGAAGCATAAATTGTCAGACACTTCTTTAACGTACCTTTAAAGCCACTTTGTTCCACCTCATTACCACAACTTTTACAGTTGTTTTTGCAATTAGTTATGAATAGACCTAAACTATATGAAATACAACTTGTTCTTACTGTGTGTAAAGCATATGAAGGATAGATACATGGAGGGAGGGATGTACTGATGAATGTTTTTGTTCTCAAATGAGGAAATTACAGTGCACCAGCAGCATCAAAAACAGAATACAAGAGCAAACACGCTATACGTAACAGATTAGAAAGATGAAAACAGACCTAGATTTTTTTTAAATTGATGATCATAACATGTCAGCACCATGACCATCAGTCATCTTAAAACACGGCACACACCACCATGTGACACCTCTGACAAAGAAGTTTATCTGATTATGTGTCTGATACAAAAGAAAACTAAATAAACTATGAGACTCTGGTCACATGTCCAGGGTGAACCCCACCGTCATCCATAAGTAACTGGGATAGGCTCCAGCGACCCCTGTGACCTTAGTGAAGATAAAACGGGTTCAGAAAACGAATGCTGCTGCAAAAATAAACTGCAATGTTCAGTATGATGAAGGTGTTAAAAATGATTTAAGTGCAGAGGAATTAGTTTAAACCACATCAAACTGTCCTTTTATCTGTCCTCATTTCATGCATCAAATGTTTGGATCAACCGTAGATCCAAGGGTTAAACTGTGTCTGTTCACAGGGCACGAAGAAAGTGAGCGCGGAGGGTAAGATTGGCAGGAAGCTGTCAGATCACAAGTTAAACCGGCGCTCAGATGCAGAGTGGCTGCACCTCAGACCGCTCACTGAAGGTGAGGAGTGTTTACAGGGTTTTTTCCCATCAGCCCCTCTGTCTCGTAGGCCGTCAGCCAACGTTTGGTCTGTTTCAGATCCTGTCAGCACAGTCGTCTCCTGTGACAGCAGTCACAACGACACGCAGCTCCCGGAGCTCAGCACACCCGACTCCCCCACTAACAAGACTCCACTGGCACCACAAAGAGAGCAGCAGCATTCGCCCACCAAGGAGAACGGACAGAAGTCCAAGCACAGCCACGGACACCACCACGGACACGGGCACTCCCACGGTGGAAACTGCCACTCTGACCAGGAGATGAAGGATGCTGGGATCGCCAGCATTGCCTGGATGGTCATCATGGGCGATGGCATGCATAACTTCAGCGACGGTCTGGCCATAGGTGAGATCTGAAGCCTTTAACAGCAACATTTTCATTACAGAATAACACCAGTAGCATATGTCGTCCGTCAGTAGTGGAATATGTACCTGATCAGTACCCAAACAAATATGTCTGAATCACTGATAGATGTAAATGTACTACAGACAAGGTCATATTATTCTTCAGTTTGTTTTAGGTCAGAATTCATAAGTTTTCATAAATTTTTGTATGATTTAAAAAACTCTGACCCAGCCACTAAAATCAGTACGTTGTAAACATTAGTAAATTACCCCCTTCACCTAAATGAGTAAGAAATGCACACTGACACTAGAATATTTCACCAGCACAGAAGATAATGCATATTAAGCAGCGTTGCTGTTAACATATACCAGACTGCCAAAACAAAACAGTCATCCAACTGTTAACCCACTGATGAGGCCATCAATTATTGTAAAGGTGCTTCGTCCGATGTTGTCACCATCTTCTCCAATGAAACTACTGGTCAAATTTCATACGTAGCCTCCTTGGAACATTGTTTACAAAGTTTGTTCACAGTTTTGAGAAATGTGTTTACTTATAATGGTCGATATTTTGATGGTTTATAACATGGGAATGGTTAGAAATATCAATATATTTACTGTTGAGCACCGACAGGAAGTCATATGTTGAATTTCATTTTTAAAAAATATGTGGTTACATTTAAAAGGTTCTAAATATGACAATTATTGAGAATTTGCTATTTTTGTTTTCCAGCCCAAGTTGTTGAAATGAAGAAGAAAAAAAAAGATAATACAAAAAAAAAATCCAAAACAAATTGTATGAAAAATTTGTTAACATGGAGGGTGTGTGTGTGTGTGTGTGTGTGTGTGTGTGTGTGTGTGTGTGTGTGTGTGTGTGTGTGTGTGTGTGTGTGTGTGTGTTGCAGGAGCTGCATTCAGTGCCAACCTGACCGGAGGCATCAGTACGTCTGTGGCTGTGTTCTGCCACGAGTTACCTCATGAACTGGGTGAGTGGACAGTCCACATCCAAAAACACGTATTATCATCACAGCCAAGGTCTACTTTTAGTTTGGTTCTCAGTTGGAAATGGGTGGCGTGTGCCCTCTGGGTGGGGGAGGGGCTTAAGTATCTCAGGGTGTTGTTCATGAGTGAGAGAAAGACGGTGAGACGGACAGGAGGATGGAGGCAGCGTTGGCAATGATGTGAACGCGGTACCGGTCTGACGGGCCGGTTTTTTCTCCCCATCTATGATCCTACCCGCATCTATGGTCACGAGCTGTGGGTGGTGAAACATCTAAAGTTGGCAGATACAAGCAGTGGAAATAACCACTGATAGTTTTTAAAGAGGAGCAGCTCTTCTGCCTTCTTGGACTGAAACCTTTTCAGAATGAAGCTGCTCCAACTCATGGGTGTCAATAATCATCACCTTAGTGCGCTCTGTGAAAATGAGGCTTTTTCCAGATGAATGTCTTCTGTGTGACAGCTTTGAAACGTCCCATCAGTGCAGACGATGTAGAGACCAGACGACAGTACATCTGCCTTTGCGTTCATTTACATTCATCTGGGATCCAAAGAACTCTTTCATTCTGTCAAGTTCAAATCAGAAGCTGTGAGCATTTTGGTTTGGGGTGTGTGCTGTCGTCTGCTGCTCTGTGGGGTGTGTGTGTGTGGGGGGGGGGGGGTATAGTCTAACAAAGTCCTGTCCTTATCAAGGCGAAGACACATAAACCCGACTGCGGATCGTTGTTAGAAAAGGCAGCCTGACTGATCAGTCAGCTCTCGTCTCCCCATTAGATCACACCAGATCCAAACTGACCTGCGTACGTTCTGCACATGTGCGACGCGTAAAACAGGAAAATGGACAAACAATTCTCTAGACCAAAACACAGAGCTCGCTGTCATCAGTCATTGTTGTCAGCACAGAGTGTTGAGTGGTTCAGAAGGGTTGTTGTTGTACTAGTTAAATGGAGGACTAGTAATAAGAAGGTACTAGCGTTGTCAGCTCTCAGGCTTCATCTTATGGAAGAAGAACGATGTTGTAGGTGAAAACTGAGCAGAAATCACACTATGCTAACAACGCTAACAGGGTTCACTTTATGGAATGACTTTCACTGATTCAGATCTGATATGAGCAGTGAACGGACTATTATAGAAGACAGTAATAGTGTCAGAACCTGAGCAGAGCTGGAGTCACATGGAAACTTCTCATTCACTAGTTAACGCCTATCCTTCCACCAATCAGATTAGTCCGACTGAATGACTGGTGGTGGCCCATTACACATGTTGAAAGTCATGTTTGTGTAACTACACAGATAGGAAAATTATCCCAAAGTTATAGTAAGTCCAACATTTCGGTGAGTGGCGTTAAAAAGTGTTGCGTCTCATGTACTTGAACCTGCCTCTAATAGTAGAGTGTGTTTGTTTTCTGCTGCAGCGACTGTGTGACAGAGTTAAAGCCTGTGCGTCAACTCTTCCTTTCTTTGTGATCGATCATTTTAAACGTAAACACCGCCACGATCCCAACATATGAGCTGCTGTCGGCACACATTAATGGTGATTTTGTCATGGTTATTGAATAAAAGTCATATTCCAGTGGTGCGGCGGCTTTATTGTAAACTCAGGTTGGGTTCATCAGGTTCCTTAAGAGTCATTGTTGTGCATCTTGGGACAAACTGGCTCTGTGAGGAAGACTTCAGAGTGTGTTGTCAGGACTTAACTGTAAACCATCTGTGGTCTTCATTGTTTGGGCTCGGCTGTGTTAAAGTTTCGATCTGCTTAAGTGCATTAACGCTCCCATCTGGGTGACGTGCACCAGTCTGAGCCTTGATCACTGTCTTCTCCTGTTGAGCTGATGTTGACGCCTGTCAGACGTTTTGACGAGTGCACCTCTCAACTCATCCCGAACACAAACGCCATCCCCAACTGGCAGCTGGGTGGCAAAGACGGTGATTATGAGGGCTCTTTAACCACCTGGAGTGAAGCTAATTGGCACTGATGGGTGTGTTAATTGCAGTAGATGAGGCGGTGGCAGGCGTGTCTGACGGAATGAAGCCGCTAAGGCAAGAAGAGCCAAGAGTTAAGCCGAACCCGGGTGGGGGTGGCTTATTGTTTGATAGATCAGGTTCTAGGTGAGTGATTGTTCTGATTCCTCAAACATCATGTGAAACCGTTAATCACCT
>JAPSES010114926.1:0-17198 GCA_029822895.1 Maxillicosta whitleyi | reverse complement strand
CATATTTGATCATTTTCACATTTGAAGAGCTACAAAACAGTTTCATTATACCTAAAAGTCTCAAAATTACATTAAGGCTAAATAAAAATTTAACTAAAACTATTCCTCTGAATGAAAACACAAACCTAAACTATCTATGCGCTCATGAAACCAGAACTAAACTATCTGTACTGCACTAACAAAGCCAGCCTGTTATTATTGCAAAACAAACCTGACATGCAGGCATGTGTTTATGGAGGCATATATTCTGCATATGTTCAACCCTGTATCTCATGTGAGCCTTTTCAGACCAGTTCATTCGCTGTATTTGGAGGCAACACCTGAACATGAAGGGTGCAGCCGATCTGCAGTAGAGATATATTTAGGCATATTAAAAACCTATGTTTTTTAAATCAAATAAAAGTTCTGCTGATTATGCAATCAAAACATCCAACTAATTCATCATGTAGGCTGGAAGGCTTAAGAAGGAAGAGGCATGTTGAGAAATTTCCTGTATGAAAATGCAGATTTTTTTGTAGTTTTTCCATTTTAATCTATGTTATCACTGGCACTGATGCATTTCATCACACTTAAATCAAATAATTCTACTGTCAGCTCAAGAAACACGTTTTAGTGTTTCTACATGTCTTCAGAGTATTTTGAAAGAGCAAAACAATTTATTCGATTTTGTTTCTGTACACCGACATGATTCAACATGGTCTTCAACAAAACAAAATTAGCTTTATTACCATAATTATTTGGACTCTGTGACAAGCAGGCCATTATAGAGCCATTTTGACAAAACTGCACTAAATTTCACTTTAATAAGCACGTCCAGTCAAGCAAACACCATAAACCTCAGCACTCATGTTTCAAAAGCGTCCATTTTCCAAGATACAAAAACATGATATTCTTGTGGGTTTAATGTTCCAAGCTTTTGTCATCTCACTGACTGACCATTAGACACACCACTGTAAATATTTTACCAAATGGTTTACATGCAGTTAGCGTGTGCTATAGGCTTTAGTGTGTGTTTTAATGAGGCTTTGACTCACGGCATAAATGTTGCCTAAGGTGTAGTGGCTAGTGAACAGATCTGAGGTAAGGTCCAGGGCAGCATGGGCGAGAATAGCAGCATCTGCTGAGAAATGGGCGCGGTGCAGGATGTTGGCCATATTCACCAAGGCGACATCCTTGTGTTGCCTAAACGTATACACACAGAACACAAACTGACTGTGAGAATGTTAACAGGTTTCACATTATGCAGAGCAGAGTCATATAATCACTACAGCACAACAAACAAGTCCGGCAGTTAAAGGGGCGAGCTGGTGGTACCTTGGAGAGAAATGTAGTGCACGAACAACACAATCTACTGCCTTCTGAGGCTCATTCTTCATTCGCCAGTAGAATGATGCCATGTTGTACAGCACCCAGGAGGATGAGTTCTGAAACACACACATTACAGTTTCTATAAAAACTATTATTATGTTGCATAATTTTTTGTTTCTGAAATAACTTAATGCTGCAACGGTGCCTATATGAACAGGTCTGGTAGAGTCTTATGTGTACATGGCAGAACTTACCCTCAATAATCCATGATGAATACGATGGCCAACCTCATCAATACTTCGGCCTAGCTTTTGAGACAATGAGCTAAAAATGGGATCTTCCTTTGAAAGTAGTGGGGAGGTCAGGTTTGCCCTCTCCTGCACACCCTGGACCACACAGAAAGGTTGTGCATTTGGCACAATATATACACTGAACTAACAATAACACAGAGCAAATTAAAGCAAGATTCATCTGAAAAAAACTGAGTGATCATCTAACCCATGAAGTTATAATAATACAGTATAGACTAAGTGTTTTAGCATTATACAAACAGATCTCCACAAAATAAACAATAAATGAAATTAGTATATAAATTATGTACGCGTAGTGTAAAAACAATAACTGAAGGAGTTCCTGGGTTATTACACAGTCACAACCAGACATTTTTTTTTTTTCACAGGTAGACCAAAAAGTGCTTGTACACCTAAACAACAGAGGCAATGAAAAATATTTGAATTCTGCTGCCTTCTATTAGCAAACAACTGACAAATTTAGTCCTTACTCACCCTAAGATGCTGGAAAGCATGGATACTATACGGTAGCTCAAAGACTTTGGTACAGTCAGGCTTTTCTAGATCTGGAGGCAGAGCTGACCTGGAATCCACATAGTCTTCAGGACTGAGAGGAAAGAGGAAAATCTATCAGGATGATATTCCTCATAGGAAAATAATAAATTTCAAATGAACAGCTTAGTACAAAAATATTGTATAAAAATACTATTCCACGACATTACATGAGAAAGCCAAGAAATAATATTTAATTTTTCATTAATTGTTGAATTTGTTTTGACATTTCTGTACATGTAAACAAGACAAATATTTAACTTGTGTATGCATCAAGACACTGTGAATACGTTTTGGCAGGAAAATATATTCTTGGGGGATCTACACTTCTGTTTTCCAATGTTTACCTGATGTCTTTGCTCTCCAAGGAAATATAAGTACCATCATACAGGTCCAGGTCTCCCAGAGGTACCTTTGCCATGACACAGTCTGCATCCTCTTTGTAGTGTCTCTGTTCTAGTCCAGTATCTCTATCCTCATTTTCCTCAATGTGGATCTTCTGTGCCACCAGCTGCTTCTGCACAACATTAACCAAGGACAATGATTAGTAAGCATGAAGGACTTGGTGAGAGGTGAAGCATGAAAAAGCACTGTATACAGTGATGTTTCATGATTAAAGCTTAAAAAAAACTTGAAATACACATACCTCCAGTTTCTTGAGGTAGTTAACACGGGTCTCTTGTCTCATGAATATCACAACATCATGTGGGTGCCTCAAGTTTAAAGGGGAGTCAACCTGTAACAACAGCACGGTTATGGATATTAAATACACTCATGTCATCCCAACGATAACGAAATACATATCACCAGCTGATTAAGGCAGGTTAAGTAGTAAATCACGTATGTCTAATTTCACAAGGGCAAACTGAGCTTATCTAAGGACCACAGCTTGTCATATTTAACTGGCAGACTACGCTTTATTTTTCTCTGCAGCTTCACCAAGTCAACAGTCCTCAGTTTGCTGGCGGTCAGCACGACTTCAGTAAAGTGATAAGGGGTTTCCAAGTGATATGTTGCCATGAGTGTCATTTATTTGACCACGAAGACGTAAAACACCTAAATGTTAGCCCCAGCTGTAAGGTAACTTTGCTAATATAGGCTAACGGACGTGGCCAAATAAACAAACCAAATGAAAATTTTATTTTTTTTGTGGTTCGTATGTGACAATACCGGTGCTTACAAAACACTGCTCTGGAATTCATAGAAAACCATTAACATCACTTTACCAAGTCCCGCAATGAAATGTTAAAAACTAGCATAAATTCTACAAGCTAGCCATCTATCATAACGTCAGCGCTAGCACATATGTGAGCTAACTGTCATACTTGCTGCTGGATTTTTCCATCTTCTGTGACTACCCAGTGGGTGGTAGCTCCTCCAGAGTCCACTATGAGTATACATAGTAGGATGAACAGCTTCCCCTGAAATAACGTTTTTCGCGAATAGTTGATACGATGGGGCAAAGACTCAGGACTGATTTTCCTGAGGTTCGCCATTTTTCTCGCTTCTTTTGCTCAGTGCCATCCAACTGCATCCTCCGGCCGTGAGGGGGCGCTGTGGTCCGCAGTACACTCAGCGACAAGTTTGCGCTGATGACGTCACGACAAAAAAAAACAGGAAACTCCGAAGAAACGAAAACTTCGGGACATTTTTAAGCCAAAAGTGGATACATCTCGAAACAGCATCTGGTTTCTCGGTGTTTTAACACTTTTGTTGCTGATGAAGACGTGAGCCGTGCCCGTTTAAAGGTCAGTATTTGTTACTTTGTGCGTTACATCGTTGTGTGAGCAGACAGGTTTGAAGTTGGAGTTCCGCATCCAGGAGCATGGCTGCTCCTCAAGTCACAACACTGACAATGCTCCTCAATGTATGAACGCTGTTAGTTTCAATGTATTACAGGTCTAACATTTCACTGTGTTTCCTGGTTTAGTGTTGGCAAGGATACCACTTGGTTTTACAGACTGTTACATTGTGCTAATATGAATGTAATGACCTCATCACCCAAGCGGTACTTCCCATGTCAGGCTAGGTGTAACCTAACCTAAGTTCTCCCTTTCTTATGAACACGTTACACTGTCATTGTTAGTCACCTTTTATCTGTTAAACCACTAACATAATGTGACTGATATTTCTCTGTACGTTGTTGTATCTTAATGAAAGTATGCTCTATAACGATCGCTGTTTCTGTAACCTCGTTGTGGTGAAATTACTGCTCAAAGAACTGATCAGATCCTGTCCTATAATGAAAGTGCCAATAGAACGTTGTGAAAGTGTATCACGCCAAACCTTACTTAAGTAAAAATAGTAGTATTTAGCAGGGAATTGTACTAAGAGTATGAAAAGTCAGAGTAGTACAGCCTAACCTACTTGTGTATTAGGCCTAAATGGTCGAGGTCAGTTTTACAATAATATATAATGCATATAAATTCATATAACTGCCACATCCATCCTTAAAGGCATACAAGTATTTTGTGGTAACTTCCAAATGATTTTATTCCCCTACATTTAACCTTTCTGAATTGATTTATCGGCATTTAGTCAGGAAAATCAGGTAGTTTTTTTTTTTTTAGAATAGAATAGAATACTTCATTTATCCCACCCTGGGGAAATTTCACAGTTACAGCAGTTTAATAATAAAGTGTAGAAAAACTATATAAATAAAAAAGAGTAACAAGTAAAGAGAGCTGCTGTAACTCGCTGCCACACACGCGGTACCATTTTTTAGATTTGATTTACTGGTCATGTAGATGTTCATATAAACTCAGAAGAATTCAAAGGTTATTAGAATGCAGGTTATTAGAATGCAACCCCCCCCCCCCCCCCCCAAAAAAAAAAAAAAAAAAAAAAAAAAAAAAATTTGTGTGTGTGTGTGGGGGGTGGGGGGTTGTTCTTTCAGCAAAACATATCATTAACTGATGTAAAAACAAGTGTCTACAGCCATTGTCATTTGTCAAACTGCATGGTTTATTTATATGATTTATTGATGAATCAATGTTGCAGAAGATACCAATGTGTTCAATATTAATTACAAAGCTTATAATTATCAAAATGGGATACATCTGTTGACAATGAAATTTACCTGAATAATTTAAATGTATTGTTTGGATTAATGGTTTAAAATTATTAAATTATTTTTAGATCAGCAGAGCCTTTTGGTTGCTGGTGGCTGTGTAAACCTTTGAGGCTTATGTCTGTGTATGTTTTTACATATTTAATGATAGTGTTAACAGTTAGTTGTTAGTTTGACTCATTAGCTACTTGCGCTACAAATCAATAGTTACCATGGTTTAAAAAATACTGTGCATAGTGTTTTATTTCAGCCATTGTTACTCTTTCATCCCTTCTTTTTGTGCCTCTTTCCACAGATGTCTTGCTTTGAAAACAATAAGGGCACTGTAGAGGAGGACAGTTATGAGGGAGCTGTTGGTGGAGAGCTGTCCGAATGTGCTTTGGCGATGCTGGAAAAGGAACGAGAATCTCTGCTCAGCCCTTCAGAGGGTCCTGGTACCTTAATGAGCGGCAGTTCTTCCAGTCTTCAGGCTGCAGCCCCTCTCCAGGGTTATGATGTGGAGTTTGATCCTCCCTTAGAGAGTAAATATGAGTGCCCTATCTGCCTCATGGCTTTGAGAAATGCCATTCAGACACCTTGTGGGCACCGTTTCTGCAAGAACTGCATTGAGAAATCCATACGGTATGCTACTCATTCCACTTTATCTTGCACAATGGTATCAAGTGTCTTTTTTTTGTTTTTTTTTTTTAAATATGGTATTCTTATCTTAGATGGTTGCTAACTGCAGAGCAATAACTTACAACAGGGGTTTCCAAAGTGGGGTAAGGGTACCCCCAGAGGTACTTGACAGAAGCCCAGGGGGTACCTGAAAGGTTTTTTGAAAAATACATTAAATAAATTATCATGTACTGACAAAATAAATAATGAGAATTAATGCTGAATTATACAACACAATACATACTTT
Source organism: Maxillicosta whitleyi (assembly GCA_029822895.1). Taxonomy (NCBI): domain Eukaryota; kingdom Metazoa; phylum Chordata; class Actinopteri; order Perciformes; family Neosebastidae; genus Maxillicosta; species Maxillicosta whitleyi. The sequence goes on along the minus strand of JAPSES010114926.1, from coordinate 11,074 downwards.
CAGTAGTAGTAGCAGTTTTATCTTGTTTAAGTTTTGGTAACATTTTAAGAACATTTCTGTTTTTATATTATTCAAATGAATTTATGAGTAGATAAGTAATTATTTATGTTGATGAAGGGTTCATTTATCCATTTTTTTTTTCTTTTATCAGTGAAAAAGGCCACTTTTCTTTTGACTTAAAAATGTGTGTGTGTGTGTGTTTATATATTACATTTAAATATTTGATGGTTGTTTACAAAGTTTTGAAAGTGTAATGGACACCACTGGCACTTTGCCTAATTTTTTTTCCCAGTCAAACATGCTGAAGTGAGAGTTGGGGATACTAAAGTACATTTCAGTGGGTACTCCACTGTTAAAAGATTGAGAACCACGGATTTACAAGTTATTTTCTAGGTAGATCAAGTAATACTGTTGTAAAGACTCAAAGGAAGAATACCACATATAACTGAACATCTGGGTTTTCTGTTTTCCTCTTGTAAACAGTGACACAGGACAGAAGTGCCCTGTGGACAATGTAATGCTGTCAGAAGACCAGCTGTTTCCTGATAACTTTGCAAAACGGGAGATTCTTTCACTAACTGTTCGGTGTCCAAACTCTGGCTGTTTGGACAAAATGGAACTTCGACATTTAGAGGTGAGGAATCTTAGTAAATATATCTGATTCTGTGTCCAGCTCAAGAAAGGTCACAGGGAAGTTTAACCACATGGCTGGGGTTTTAAAATCATCTGCCTGTTTGTCCCACGTACTCATTGCTTACTTTTTGTGTTTTATATATAAAGTAGATGCAATCAGTCACAAATAAGTTATGTAATCTTTCACTGGTGTTCTTCATCTTAACAGCCTTGAGATATTCCAGGAACTTAAGGCCAGTTCCACTTAAATCTGTTTTAATGTGAACATAGTTTTCAGTTATATGGGTTTTGATTCTTATGGCACTTATTGTTAATAGTCATTCAGTTGAAGTTTTGATGATTAAGTCCATGATGCCTTATGAACAGTACAGAGTAGCACAGTCTGTCACAGATATAATGACTGATATAATTACTAAACACCCTCGTTGTATATCTGATACGAGGTACAACACATTAAGTAATTCCCCTTATCTTATTTTCATATTACAGCCCTTATAAGATTCTATAATAGGAAAAAAAAAACAAATAAAAGGAGCTTAATTTGTATCAAGAGCAATTTAAACCATATCCTTACAGTTGCACATTTGTCATACTTTTAATTAGATTAGATTAGATTGAACTTTATTCAACCCTTGGGAAGAGCCTTCAGGAAATTCAGGTTCCAATAGCAACACAATACTGAATGTAAACATAAGAAATAACAATAATTATATTAAAAATGTAGTGAAAAAACAGGCAATTTCACATTGGAAAGTACTTATCGAACCAACAAATAACAGAGTAGTAATAATAATAACTAATTATAATATGCACACATTTGTCTGTTTGGTCAAATAGTCGCAGGGTAAAAATTTAATGTATATTTTTGTTCGTTGTCCAGTATTATAATAAATAAGTGCCTTCTTGTCATTATGTCCTCATTTGTTCATGTCATGATTTCGCAAATAATCTATTAAATGTTGCAGTTGTTTTGAACTATGAAATTGTTGTATGTGAATCACTGCTGTCCAACTGCTGAATAAAATAAAGTGTGCTGTTCTCTCAGAATCATTTGGCACAGTGTCAGTTTGCTACTGTGCCTTGCCCACACTGCCAGCAGTCTGTGAGAAAGACCCATCTAGAGGAGCACACCAGTACCGAGTGCCAAAGGAGACCTGTTTCATGCCCAGACTGTGTGGCCTACTTTGTTTATGAAGATAGAGAGGTATCGGTCACTCTGTATTTCTGTAGATGAAACCAAAATAAGTCTTATTGCAACATTGCCTGGTTTGGACTTTGAATCCCTGAGGACTAGTGTGTGGTTGTGGTCGGTCTTTCAGCTTCATCAGCAGCAGTGTCCTTTTGCCTCAGTGAGCTGTCAGTACTGTGAGATGGACCTGTTCAGAGATCAGGTGAGTGTGAGCCACATACCATTTAGTTCTGTTGGTTTCCGGTGCTGTGCATGATGGGTCAGTGGGGCTTCAGAACACTGGTTTTACCCCAATGACAAGTAAAAAGGTCTGCCATGTAAGTTATGAACGTTTGAGTCATTCTGACCAGCTGACGGGGGCAGCCTGGTATGCTGGGGGGGGGGGTTCCTGGCTTCATGGGGCTTTGGGGCCTGTGCCTTGTCAGCACCTGGGCAGCCAGCCCCTGGCAGGCGTGCGGGAGTCGGCGTCCCTTGCCCCTGGGGGCCTTTGCTTGGCTGCTGTGGGGCCTCCGTCTGGCGTTCCTCTGTGGTAGAGGTAAGATCGGGCCTAAAAAATCCAGCTTGATGCGACCCAGGCCCGCGGGTATTAAAGCCCAACTCAACCCAAGCCCGACCAATTAACTATTAACCAATTAACAATTTGCAGGCCCGAGCCCGAAGCAAACCCGAAATTTCATAGTTTATTTGTGAGGAGGAGGGAGGAGGAGGGGTGATTTATGATAACAAATTAAAGCCTGTCTTTTGTAACGAAATCTAAGTTAAACAAGACTGTGTAAACATTTACATCTTTTATATTTCTGTGTCTGCAGAGGTTACATTAAACAACAAATTTCCATCATTGACGGATTTTTTTAAAGAGTCGACGGAAAAATTTAAGGCCGTCCGTCATTTTGACGAGTTGAAAATTGGGCCATAAACCACAGCAGCAGTACGTCCTTACGAATCTAGCGAGGCATTTTAAGAGAGAGAGGCAGAGAGACAAAAAAAAAGTCAGCGAGAGAGAAGCCCGACCCGAACGTAATGATTGACATTTTAGGCCCGACCTGGCCCGAAAGTCGGGTAGGTCTCAGACTCGGGCTTGGGCTTAAGATCTTACCTCTACTCTGTGGTATCCGCTGGTTGGCTGGACCTTGGGGGTATATATCTGTTGGCCCCTGATCTAGAGCCCTGCGCAGTACTAGTTTCTTCATCCCGCTCCTGCCCGTATCTGTGGAATTTTTGACCATTACCGCCCGCAACCGCGGAGTGTGTTACATTCCCACCCACACCTGCAATATACATGTCCACTCCCGCCCGCTGCCACGAAATTCTAACAATTTATTCCCGCACAATAATAGAGATGCATTGTTTTTTTGTCTTCTCTGGTCCCGCAAGAGAAAAGAACAGATGTTTCGGCCTATGCTTGTTTGAGGTTCTTTTCCACTTCATATACCGTAATCTCTCCATTCTATAGCTATGCGAAATCTTGATCCCGCAATGTTTTTTATTCACCGCCCACTCCTGCCCGCAGTCAAGCTCATACCGCCCGTTCCTGTGAGATTTGCGTTGGGTCCCAGTCCCAATTCAGCCCTCTAACCCTGATCCTTGGAGGGAACATATTGTGTTGTCTATGTTCACTCTGATGTCTTTGCTTTACTCTTTTCTCTGTCACAGCAGATTCATATGAACAGCTGTTTGTTACTATGTGGATCTGTTACCAGCGTTATTTGTGCAGTTGTTGTTTATGATATCTTGTTTATGTTTTCTGCTCTTATTTCTCTCATTCAACAGATCTGTTTTATTTTGTTTCAATGTAATTTCTTTCTTTGTCCAGTTTACCTGGCTCTGGTTCTAGTTATTGTTACCATTATAGTTATCACTATGTTTGTTATTGTTGATACTGTTGATATTCTTTCGTGAGGGTCCCCAACACACATACCCCCCTCTCCTCAACCTCTCTTCTCCTCCCCCCTGTCTCTTCATGTCAGGTCCGGCATCGAAATGTAATTCAACAAATTACATAATAAAGACAGTAGAACATCAATGGGAACCTCATAAACTCTATGACATTTCCTTTGGCAAAGCACATTTGTTTAGCACCAAAAGGATCCAGACTACCATTCTGCTGTTATGATGCTGGATGAGACACGTTTATAAAAAAAAAAAAAAAAAATTTAGTTATTCCTCTAGTCATCCCTTAAGTACCTCTTTTGTTGCGGGAACAGAAGAAGTAATTCACACCAGTCAGACATGTCCCATTTGTGCACCAATTTTACTATAGAAAATGATAGACTTACTCACTATAGGGGAAATTCACATATCCAGTAGTTTATACACATACTAATTAACTTGATAATTATAAATAAGAATAACAATGTAATAATGAAAAATAACAAACTAGATTTTTCATTATAACAAAAACAATTAATGAATAACAATAGAGAACGATTAAAATAAACAACATTATTACCATTGTTATTGTATACATTTTAATTATATATCATTTGCTAAAATACTCAATGCTGTTTCACATAAAAGCAAAATATGAACTAAAACATGATATTTTACTTCATTATTATTTTTCATAAGCACAAAAATTAACATTTATTTAAATAATAATATGATTAAGAAATAATGTTGAACAACTAAGTGATAATGAAGAATGAATAGTAAACTGATGAATAGCTAATATTTGTCACAAAACTACACTGAATAAATGTGAATGTGCAGTTGATTATGTTTTTGTTTCAGATGGAAGCCCACTGTGACATGGATTGTCCAAAAGCTCCCATCGCGTGTAATTTCAGCATCTTCGGATGTAAAGAACGGGTATGTGATCCCATCCGCAGCTTACGTTAATACATTGTTTTCGTATTGTCGACTCATTGCATTTTCAGTCGTCCTCTAAGCCCTTTGAATGACATGTGAACCTACATCGCTCTGTAGATGCTCCGCCACAACCTGGCTCAGCACATGCAGGAGTTCACGCAGATGCACATGCGTTACATGGCCGAGTTCCTGCGTGGCCTGAGCCTCAACGGCACTACAACCAAAGCTCTGTGCACCCTGGGGTCATCTGCCTCCCCTGAGGACCACGGAGCCGCAGCGTTAGCGTCGGCCTCGAGTGGACCCAAAGGAGCCGGGTGCAGCGTCAGTACCAGTAACTGCGCCCCCTGTCAGCCCAGCGAAGAGATGCAGAGGCTCAGAGAGATGGATGGACGACTGGTGAAACAGGATCACCAGCTGCGAGAGCTCATCATTCTGAAGGAAACACAGGTGTTGGATGGCTTTGTGTTTTTAGGACATTACGCTGATTTGCAGTTTCCAATTCAGCTGACAAAGGAGAGGCTAAGGAAATGTATCATTGACCTCATATATTTGACCCAATTGTGATATCTGCTTATCTTTACTCTCCTAACACTGCTGCTTCATTTTGCATCATTGGCTATGACTTGAAAAAAACTGACTGAGGCTATTATGGTCTGATGTTATGCTGCCTTCACATGCTGATGATCCTTTATATTTGTGAATTTATTGTGACCAAATAGTTTCATTGACGCCTGAAATCATCTGCTACAGCATTTTTTTTTCCTTTTTGCAAATTCTGTATAAAATAAATGTGAAAAATCATTATCCAACAGCAAAATAATGTTGATAAAAACATTCTTATCATTTGCAATGAATCCCATGTTGCTCTCCGCTTTGTTGAAAAAGTTCAAAGGTCATTTGTGTATCAGAATTTTCTCCCAGTTCGATGTAATGCGATGTTCATGTGCGATTTTTGAGTTTGTTCCCATAATTCCCATCGCATGTGAAAGCAGCATTAGTTTATCCTTAATGTTGCCTGAAACCTACTTTCCAACTGAAGGGCTGCTCAGACACTACATAAAGCTTGCTGTATCATATATGTTTTCAAAGCCTTATTGTTTTAGTAAACATTTTCAAAACTTTCTTGTCTCTAACTGTTCTTCAGGCCGGACAGCTTAATGAGCTGCGGCGCAGAGTATCCATACTGGAGGAGACGGTGAAGGATCTCGAGGCCCAGCAGTGCCATGGCATCTTCATCTGGCGTCTCCGAGGTTTCTCTACCCACATGCGCAGTCAGGAGGCAGGCCAGCCGGTCGTTGAACACAGCCCAGGATTCTACACAGGCCGCCCCGGCTACAAGCTGTGCCTGCGCCTCCACCTGCAGACCCCCAATGCCCCGCGCTGCTCCAACTACATATCGCTCTTTGTCCACACTATGCAAGGTGTGTTCGACGGGCAGCTGTCCTGGCCTTTTCAGGGCACAATCCGCCTTTCGATCCTGGACCAGGGTCCTGAGGGTCAGCATCACGTGGAGGTAATGGAGACCAAACCTGACCTGCAAGCCTTCCAGAAGCCCACAATCCACCGCAACCCCAAGGGCTTTGGCTACGTCACCTTTCTGCACCTTCAACAGCTGAGTCAGAGAGCGTTTGTCAAAGATGACACTCTGCTTATCCGCTGTGAGGTGACGCCTCGGTTTGACAGCGTATTTCATCGAGAAACACCAACAGTGCAGCCTCGAGGACTTGAGGCATCAGTTTCAAGAGACTAGAGTCAGATTGAGTTATGAGATACTGAACCTGCGTAGCTGTATGTTAAGACATCGATTCAGTACAGATGGAGCTGCCCAAACTTAAACTAAACATATTCTATAAACGTCCTGCAGTTTACTAGGTGGTAACATTTTAATACATCATGCTTCAGGAACAAATTAGGCATATTTTACACAAAAAACATCCTGCAGATCAGGATACTACTGTGATGTGTGAACATTGTAATGAAGCAACAATGTAAATAAACAAGCAGACAGGCCGTCCTTTGTAATATATGTATCATATTCATATTATGAGGGCGGCTGTGGCTCAGGAGGTAGACCTTCAATAACCAGAGGGTTGGCCGTGCCACTCCATTCTGTCCTAGTTTGTAGTCATGCTGTTGTGTCCACGGGCAAAACACTTCACCCACCCTGCCTCCAGTGTCACTCACATTCATGTGTCACTCATGTGTATTTGTATGAATGTTTGGTGGTGGTCAGAGGGGCTGCTCACCATTGGTCAGCCTTCTGTCAGTCTGTGGCTACTGTGTAGTTTAATTAGAAATCCAATCTTGTAGTATTATTAAGATTAACATCCTTTATTGTCAGTATACAGTATGTTTTTTTCAACCTCTGCTTTTAACCTATCTCTAGAACATGCAGGAACACACCACACAATGCAAACTAGGAGCAGTGGGCTTGCCATAGCAGGCATCCCAACAGCAAATGGAGCGTTAAGCACCTTGCTTAAGGGCACATTAGCCAACAACTTTTTCTGCCCTTTTTATTATTCAGGGTTTCTGCAGAGTCTTAAAAAGTCTTACATTTAATAATACAAATTTTAGGCCATAAAAAGTCATAAAAACATTTGGATTTTCCATTTAAGGTCATAAATTACATTCAGCCATGTCTTAAATTGATATGATCGTTCATTTATGGGTGCTACCAAGAAAATACGCCGGTAGTGGATTCATTGGATTGGCCCAGTGACTTGAGTCATTCTATATTAATATACGTCACTGGTTTCGCCTGTAGTTCTGTCTGAGGAAATCTGAGTGGTGACATGGTGTTCCAGAACTACAAGGTCCATAATGTTTCACACTTAGAAGAAATATAATAAAATAAATTTTAAAAAATCTGAAAGATATTTTAATGACTTTAAAAGTTATTTTTCATAGTTGGTGTAGGTCATAAATTTAAATCATAATGGTCATAAAAAGATCTTAGAAAGTCTTAAATTTGATGGACTTATTCCTGCAGACACCCTGCTATTATTATTATTATTATGACAACAACAAAAACACTGACATATGGAACTATCATTCCACAAATTTTCACTCAGATTTCCTGATTAATTCACTCTTCATCTGAAATTCAACTTGATTTGATTTTACCAGAACAATAGTGAATTACTCTGGACAGTTTTGAGAAAATTGCCGGGATGATGGTGGTGTAAATAATTTTACACAATATGAAGCATGATGTATTAAAAATCCATTATGTTGTTTATATGTTTGAGAGGTACACTTTGTGTTTGCCAAAAACAAAATGTATAACAGCAAACAATAGCTTAATAATAATAACTGTTGTTGGCATTTAGACAATCTATAGTTTCAAAGCTACCAGTTTGTTTTAATGGTTCGGCATGAGAACAATTTTCCATTTGAAATGTGGATGGCATAGCTCTATTAATACATATTAGTTATCCACCAATCAAATGTCAGTTTCAGCTGTTTGATGTGATTGTGTTATGTGGAGTTTTAAAAAAGATGTACTCACACCCACATGTAGCACCTGTCAACATGTCTATTCTAGGTTGAAATGGTGTAAATTTCAGAGCAGGGAAGTAATAATATTAAATCAATCCAATGTTTTGAGACATGTGCCGGGCTCCTGCAGACTGAATATTACTGCAGGACTCTTTGGTTCTGCTTGTTGGACACAGAAGTGAATGTTCAAGATACCCTGTGGACCTTTTGACAGTTTTAATTAATGATGGCCCATTGTGTCATAACTCTTGCTCTAGTTGCGTGTGCACGTGGATGACAAACAGGAAGATTTGGATGAGACAGTGCAACATACACATGCCTTAAAATATAACAGATAAGCAGGTCATATCAGGCTCAAAGACCAGAAATACACCATATGGACTTCTTGGTATTTCTACAATAACAGAGCGTCAAGAAAGAAAACATATTCTACTGACTGATTTACAGATCAGCAACAAAATGATGAAAGGAAGGCTGATGGATAACACACACACACACACACACACACATATATATATATCACAGGTGTGAAAGTATTTAAGAAATGTCTTTAAATATATTTTATCTGTAAGCACCGTAACTTTTATTCTCAAGAATGTGTTTTGATGACTTAACACTGTAAACAGAATTCAAGTTCTAAGAAAGCTACTCTGAAATAGCTGCTGAGTAAACCCTGCTACATACGCAGTGAGAACAGAGACATTACTAAATTGAAAATTTTGTGTCGGACTTCTCACAAGTTGCTCTCAACACATGTCCATGTTGCGCAGTGTGTGAGAACTATGTAGGTAATTATTGGTCACAAATTTAAACTGGGTGTGGTTAATGCAGAACCGCAGACGACCTCCCAAGAGTTTGGCACTTGAGTTTTTCATGAAGTACAAAATGTCCTGATAAGAACGGACTATGTTCTTGTTTTTTACCACCTCGAAAGAACACATTTCTCTGTTCTGGCGGAGTATGTAACAGGCTTAATGCTAAATAAAGGAGCTCAGAAGTCGTGCCTTCCAAATGTAGCATTTCATGCTTCACTATTTTACAATATTTTCGTCAGCAGCATATTATGCAATATGATCACTGCATAAATACATGATATTCCTGTAGATATGAGAACATTGAGTAGCTACTGTAATTTATAGTGCCTTTATGTCAAAAATAAATCCTACGTAATGTGAGGAAAAACAATTCCAGGCATGAGGCTTCTTCATTGGTTTCATCCAAAAAAGCCTTTACAATATGGATGATGAGGTATAATGTCGTATTTTAGTCTTTAATAATGTGAGTTTCCATTGATCTGTGCCCACTCTCTTTTTGAAGTAATGGGTTTGTTGGTACCATAATTTAAACATTTAAGCAAATTAAAGTCACGTCTGTGTTATTGCACACACTGTGGTGTTAGGTATTTAATGTCTTGAATTAACTTCAGAGTAGATCGTATTACTGTTTTATTTTAATATACAGGGTGTCCATAAAGTTTCTTTACAATTTAACACGTTTATTACAAAAGCAAATGAATAGACAAGTCTGTGGAAACTGTTACAAAATGATAAGTAGATATTGGAGGATTTTTGCCTCATTTAATCAGGGTGTTTGAAAGTCTTAAAAAATATGGAATTTTGTGTGAAAGTCTTAATAAAGTATGGAAAAAAGTTTCTCTCACAGCTGACTTTTAGAGAATGCTCAAAGGTATATAATCTTGTAAGATAAGAAATACATGAGGAAGACATGTAATAAGACATCCCAAGTCTCCCGGATGTTCAACATGTATGACGGAGCATTAGGGCCATTCATGAAGGAGAAGATATTTTTCGATTAAAGTCAACATGTCGACATTAAAGTTGAAATTCCCAGAATAAAGTTGGAATTGGATGTCGACTTTAATCTTGATGGGTTGACTTTAAACTCGACGTGTCAACATTAAAGTCGAAATTCCGAGAATAAAATTTAAATTTGATGTCGACTTTAATCTTTATGGGACCTCAACTTTATTCTTGACATTTCCAAGTTTAATGTCGACATGTCGAGTTTAAAGTCGACCCATCAAGATTAAAGTCGACATCTAATTTCAACTTTATTCTGGGAATTTTGACTTTAATGTCGACATGTTGACTTTAATCTCGTCATATTGAAAAATATCTTCTTCTTCATGAATGGCCCTAATGCTCCGTCGTAAACATGAGTCATGTCTGAACACAGGAAGTAAATGTAGAGGATTGGAAATAGTTGTGTCCAAAATGTGTTAAAAAGACATGTGTATATATATATATATATAAAATCAGACATCCCTAGAATTTTTTAAATTTTATTCTTAATTCGTTTATATGTAAAACATCTGGTTCCATTATAATTAAATTGAGTTGAGTGCACTTCCTCACGCCAACCAGTAGATGGCGCAAGACGCGTAGTGATAGCGAGAAGGCTTCCGCTCTGAGGAAGAACAACACAAATCCTCTGTGTGAAGCTACAGCACCAAACGTGTGTTCTTTCTACTGTTTTATCACTGGTTGGTAAACACAAGTAAGTCAAGAGTACAGTATAAACTGTAGGAATCCTCTAATATTATATTGTAGGAGGAATGAGACCAAAAACGGGTTTTGTAAAGATATCTGTGTTAAATTTAAGGTCGTGTTGTTTAAGCTAACTTGCTAATGCTAACGGTCGCGACTATGGAGAGTGCAGCAGGGGTGGAGTTCACCCAGGTGTCAGGAACCATTGGATTATTCTATCTGACAGTTATGGAATGTATTTCATGCAATGTGACATTTACTATTTTTTTTTTTTTTATTTGTCACCAAATGTGCATATTTTGGGTTTATTACCATATACCAGTAATGCTATTGTAAAACTTCACAGATTAATGTCATTATTAAAGGGATAGTTCAGGATTTTTGACATGAATCTATATGGTATCCCCATCAGCAGTGTCGTGCATCCACACTGACT
>JAPSES010114917.1:4095-17199 GCA_029822895.1 Maxillicosta whitleyi | reverse complement strand
CTCCAACATTATGAACCACTGCAGTACTGACCCATGGAAGGATCAGAACTATTGGTGCAGTTAAATCTACTGAATGTCTCCTGGAATCAGAACCAAAGGTGGTGACGTCAAATATCGCATGTTTTTTTTTTTTGGCTGGGCTGTGTATTTTGTCTGTATCTTATTTTCCACTGCTGATGATTAATCCACCCGTGTCTTTAAAATGTGCTGTAGCGGGTGCACTTTAGAAAATAAGTGAACTGTTACAAGTGAATGAAGTTATTGAAAGTCACTTTTTCTTCAATTTTCCTGTTTGATATAATAATTTAGAAATTTACTCTGAGCTTTTATGAACATCTGTATGATTAGGGACCTAAATATAGTGGAAAATACATGGTTTACACTGAAAAATAAATAGGATAATATTACTATAAATGGTAATGATACATTTAAGGAAAGTTAAATATAGAGGAAGAATTTATTTGGAAACTGTCACAAAAATGGAACTTCATTTTTATGGATTAAAAAAGCTCGAAGGAGTTTACTGCGGCTTTAAGTCAGGTGTTCAATGCGTATGTCTTCATTTGGACGTTACCTCCTCTGGAAGCTGTTGTACTCCTGAGCTCTGTGGCTCTTCACACCTTCAGGATCAGGGTGGGACTCTAAGAATGTGAGGTCCAGGTGGTGAGCCCATACACGAGGGAACAACCAGTCAGACATGGGCATGTGAAAGGTTTCCTTATCAGCCACACATACACATGCATTTTGTCTCAAGCGGCTGTGACAGAAAAAACACAGTCAACAGCAGTGAGCAAGTTCATTTGGATTGGAATGAGAATGTGGACAACAATATGGCAGTTTAAATAAGCACACACCATGCCACGTCCTCCTTTATGCGGTAGTCATCAATCTGATTGTCGCTGATGCTATCTTCAAGTACATTCTTTAGAAGCTCCTCCAGCGGTCTCACCAGTCTTGGCTGTATGTCGACTTCTGAGCTGCTTGAATGGCTCCATGTGTGGAACAGAGTTACAGCGAGTCCACAGATTAAAATAAGTCCAAGAACCTTTTTATGACGTCCATGCATCTAGAATGTGTCACAGCAGGTTTTATGGGGTTAACAAATAATGATGCATACTGCAAAATATATCAGTTACTACAGGACATCTTGAATTTTTATGTGAAACTACTACTACTACTACTACTACTACTACTACTACTACTACTACTATTACTACTACTACTACTACTATACTATGACTACTACTACTATACTACGACTACTGCTACTATTACTACTACTATTATTACTACTATTACTACTGTTACTACTACTACTACTACTACTATTACTACTACTATACTACGACTACTGCTACTATTACTACTACTACTACTACTACTACTATTACTACTACTACTACTACTACTATTACTACTACTATTACTACTGTTACTACTACTATTACTACTACTACTACTATTACTACTACTATTACTGCTACTACTACTATTATTACTACTACTACTACTACTATTACTACTACTACTATTTGCCTAGTCACCTGATTGGTGAGTCCCTGTCTTGCTCCGCCTTCCTGTACACTAAACGGGTACAGCGGATGGTTTCATCAATTCTTAATAATGTCTCCCATCCTTTACGGGGTGAATTTCAGCATCTTTTCTCTTGACTGAGGTTTTTAGTCCCAAGGTGTAAGACACAGTATCAAAAAATAGCTTTGTTTGCTGTCACTGAGCTCAATAAGTAACAGTAGCATTGCACTTTGTTCACTTATTTAGTTTTTTTTTTAATCGTATTTCTTTGCTCTATTTAATATTATTGTGACTTCTAACTTGTAAATTTTATGTTTTTATCCCAGAGACGTTTTTTATCTTCTTGAGGTTCTTATTGTGTTTTATTGCATCGTGTCTTTATTTATTTGATCTTTTTACATATCTGTGTTGCTATACTGGGGAATGGTGGAGCACTGAGCACTTTTTTGTCTTGAAACTCAATCACATACTTACCTAACAGGTTCAATATGTGTTTTGTTGTTTTGTGTAAAGCTGAGGCAGTCATTATGTTTACAAAACAAATCTACCTATGGGTGTAAATAAAGTAACCTTAAACCTTACTACTAAATATACTACTATTAATACTACAAGAACTACTATTATTACAACTTCTCCTACTTGTAGCTGCTTCCCTTAGGGATCATCACAGCAAATCATTTGCTTCCATCTCTCCCTGTTTCCTGCATCTTCTTTTTTCCTACTAATATCTGCATGTTCTCCTTCACCACATCCATGAACCTCCTCTTTGCCTCCTGCTTGGTACCTCCATTTTCATCATCCTTCTATAGTATATTCACTATCCCTCCTCTGCACATGTCCAAACCATCACCTTCACTTTGTCTCCAAAATGTCCAACCTGAGCTGTCCCTCTGATGTGTTTGTTCCTAATCCTGTCAATCCTTGTCACTCCCAAAGAACATCTTAATATCTTCAGCCCTGCCTTTTGTCTTTTTGTCGGTACATTTCTAAATTATACAACACGGGTCTCACTACCACCCTTATTATTATTATTTTTTTAACTCTTGCAGATACTCTTTTATCACACATCACTCCACTGTGCCTACATTCTCACCTTTACCTCCAATTCAACCACCTCAGTGCTCTCAACACTTGACTCTTAAGTACTTTTTAAATTCTTAAAAACACTTAAAATGTGAAACATTTTATCAAATGCTGCTTATTAGCTGTACACAATTGCAGCATTTGAGTTAAAACGTTAAGCAAAGTTTTAACATTATGACTGGTGAGTTGAAATTTTAAAGGAATGTCAAAGCACATGTACAGCAAATATGGGACTGTTAAATAGTCAGTGTCAGTGTTAAATAGTCAGTGTTGGTGTTGTATTAACACCACATTGACTTAAAACAATACTGTGTGTGGTGTTTTTATTAAAATTATGTTGTTAAATCACGTCCTTACGTACACTTTTCATAGTGTTAATTTTACACCGCATAGTGTGGACACATATAGACACTTTATGGTGTTAAATCAACACTGGCACATTTGCTGTGTACAAAGCTTGGATCTACAAAATAATAAGATCTACAAATATGTCTTCATGATGGTCTGAAGAAAAATGTAATGTATCCTTTAAACTGAATATTTAGAAACATTTCACGTTACACTTTTGATATAAGTAGTTTTTGAGGAGCCACACCTATCTGTGATGGTAAGATGCTGATTTATTAACTTTTATTGGCCATTGTGGTGTGTGTGCCAATGAGCACACCAAGTATTTCACAATGTGCTGCAAGACATGTTCCTGTTTGAAGTCCTAAGTCCGTTAAAAGCCAACCTCAAATGTTATAATGATATCAGATTTGATGACATTGAACACAACATCATAAAAATGCGCACCCGTTTACATAATTCTGATGCAGAAAGAATGTGTTGATACTTGAGGAGGAAGAAAATGCATATGAATGGGAATCAGTTATAAAGTAAGCAGTTAAACAGTCACGAATGCAGGCTTCTTTATCTTTACACTGATGGAAACTCATTCGTTAAGTGGACACTTGACATAAGCCGTTGAATTTACCGGACATGCCATCAACTAAAGGCGACGGGATGGAGAAATATGACAAAACAAAAGAGAAAGTAGATAATTAATGCATTTCTTACTGTTGCTGATTCCGTGCAATGAATGCTTGCTGCTTTTTCAGATAAGCTCAGTTGGTTTTTATCCAGCTAAAAACCTCACATGGGGATAAGTTTGGTCTTTGTCAGTCGTACCAGCCTTCGGAGCTTGGTGCGTCTGAGGGCACCGCCCGAAGCCACTCCTCTATAAGTCCCACAAGTTGGCAGTTGTCCTAGACCAGGGGTCAGCAACCCTGCTCCTATAAAGCCACTATCCTGCACAAACAGTCAGCATGTAGGAGGTTTGGTCATAAAAAACACATCTTTGTCAAGTGCTTATGTGAGTGAACTTGGAGTGTGAGTTAAAATGCTCAGTCATTGTACAGAAATGCATGAACTGAGCTCCTGCTCTTTCATGAGAATGTACAGTCTGAAGCGTTTCAGTGACCTACCACTTGGCACACTCGTGTCCATGTCGACAGGACAGGCAGCAGCATGTCCACACCTTTCCCTGCCAGGTTTGTGGTCTCCATCCTCCAACTAGGACTGGAATAAGTATTAACATATAGTCCTATTATACATATACTGTGTGTGCGTAATAACTCTGTCATCACATTTTTAGCGGCGACACACACACACACACACACACACACACACACACACACACACACACACACACACATTTAGATATACATGTTGATATTTGGCACAGACACATACATTTATACACAATATCTGGCACAAATATACACATACATACTTTTATATATACTCATTAATATTTGAGACACACACACACACACACACATATAATTGTCATGACATGCTTGGCAGAGACAGACACACACACATAGATAACATTTATGGGTTTTGTTTTTTTTTTTTTCGGGACATTTGTATTCTGCCACTTGTATTTGTTTTCAGATTTGTTAATGTGTTTTTAAAATCTAAATGTGTTTTGCACATCTCAGCCATCGTACTTCACACTATTGTTCTAAAATGTTGCTGTATGAGGGGCAAAATTATATGTAAATATAATTTTCCAGAATTGGAGAATTTGTCTATGGAAATTTGACAACTTAAGAAGGATCTCATTTATTTCAGCACCCCTCTTTAAAAGAAATTCAAGGCCCCCCAATTTATCAAAGAAACTTTTGGGGATTTATAACAACATTGAACTTGGTTGTGACAAAAGTTATTTAAGCCATTTCATTCTAAACACACCTACTATTAATTCAAAATGAATAGCTTTAATCCCACCTTCACTGTGATAGACTGAGATTTTTTTTTAATGTGATGGGTTTCTAAGTTTACTTGTATACTTTTTAATTTCTATTGCAGTTTCTGATATGAAAATATGAACCACACCCATTTACCCAATGGTGACATTCTCATCTCTTCAATTTTATTTAATCATTCCTTTAACCTTGTTTATCAAAAAGACTATTAATACATTTCCAAAAGACACTTCAATTAAATCCAGACGTAGCAAATTTAAGGGACAGTGAAACAGCACAATTATCAGTTTAAGGTGAAGCTGAAATTCCACATTTAGAGACATTACTATATTGGAAACAACCAATAGTGTAGTATTGAACACTGGCACTTGTTAGATGAGTTTAATCATGTAAATTGCAATTTATGAGGATAATTTCCTCTCCAAAAACCTGTCAAATTTAATTAAAAAATAAATTCAACAATCACTTCCTCGCACAGATGGAATTTGGCCTTTGAAGGAAAACGGTCTCACCAGAGATCAAGGACCAAATTAAAATCATCTCGTATGATAAGTCTGTCAGAAGCATAACAAATGTTCCCATTTAAGGATAAAAGTAATTCCCTGGCCAGTGCTTTTTGGTTATAATCATATACAATACACACAATACATACAATTAAAACCTCCAAATCAGGGACGTATGGTGAGGTTTATGGCTGGTGAGGCACTGACTTTTCTTGAATCATATTTACAATTGTAAGAACTGAAAAGACCAGCTTATTTCACTAATCATCTAACAGCATGCAGTTGATAACGCTTCATGACCCATCAGCATCAACAGCTGGAAAGCACCTGTCAGTTCACATACGCTGAGGTGAGGCAGAGTACTGCCTGCCTCACCGGCTGGCTTTTCTCTGCACTTTATTGTGTGATCAGCAGGAACTATTCTCTCACACAAACATTAAAGACATTACACAGACTGTACAGAGTCACAGTGCTGTATGACAAATATTTCTGTGAAGTCCAAATTGATGATATGCTGAAGAACAGCACAGCAGGGCACGCGCCATATGAGTCAGATATGAGACTAGTGCCTCACTCGGGATTTCTGTCCTGTATTTGATTCCGAAATACTAAAATTCTGCCATTTTTACTTTAAAAAATGTCAAAAACATGTAGTCATACTGAAAACGCATCTTTAACACAGATCAGTGGAACATATTAATATTTATTTTAGGTACTTTCTTCTTTTTTTTTTTTTTATCATGATGGCAGGTGAGGCACTGCTCCAAATTACTGCCAAAAGCCACTGACCATTTGGATCACTTCATAATATGTCCAGAACACCTATTGAACTAGTTTATTATACCAGCAGAATGGGATGTCCCCTGACTGAAGAATGAAATGGTAGCATGAAAAATAGAACAACCTTACACCACCATCCCATAAGCTAGCTGTTGCTTTGTTACAACATCTGTACACCCCAGTGAGAAGTAGCAGTCCCATGTAAGCATCCAGCCGTGTTTGTCCATTTCTGTCCAGCTACTGACAAACACCTTTCTCCCTTTCATGTTGGTCATCTCACACAGGATCTCCTAAAGAGATGGAGGTATAAATTACTCAATTCTAAGTTTGATGTCTTGAACACACAACAGTAAATCTAGTAGGCCATAAAATCAGTTTGGTGAGGTTCTGTGTTGGTGCTCTGTTGTAAAGGCTTAATGACCAGTATGTCACCTTTTCTGGATTTGAAGACCGGTCTATGTGTGCCTGTGTCATCTAGGTTTTCTTCTTCATCTCATTTATCTTCTTATTCAGGATTATACTGAACATCATCTTCAACTTCTCATAGCTCTGTCCTCAATGTCATTCATGTAATCAAAACCTACATGGTAGACAGTGAGTCTCCTCCTCATACTGACTGATGGTACAGCAGAATAAAGTATCTCACCCAAGCCCTATTTATATGTCTTAAGCTTTATTTTTAGGCTAAATATACTAGTGCGCTGACCCATGGGGAACAGTTGTTTCTAAGGATACCATGGTCAAATTTGACTCAGACACAATGGGTTACACCCTCATGTATTCACTTTGTGATTTCATCAAACAAAGGAAGCAAACACACCATTCACTGAGTCAACATTTGAATTGAACTGAGTTAAATCAGCTGCTCAATAAAGAGCCTTTATTATTTTTTTATTTTACTGATTTTGGATCCATTATTCCTCGTGACAGAACAAAGGGAGGTGAACTGATACAGACCATGGAGACAAGAAAATAAACCAACAAAGGAAACGAGGAAGGAGTGCACTGAAATAGTGTGGGGTGATCTGTGACAGGTGTGTGGAAAAGGAAAAGCAGGTGAGGTGAATGAAACATAATATACAGACGTAACATGGGCGTAGGTTTCACAGAACTTAAATCAACATGGCCACTATTTAATTAATAGACCTGAACATTTATGATTCTGTGATGATGATCCTGTTACTGTCATTCGGTAGCTCTCAACATATGACAGTGCAACGTTTGAAAGGCATGGTGTATTTGCTCTGTTCACTGTAAGATGATGCTAACTTGTACTTACAAAGTAATTACACAAACAGCTAAACTATATTTCAGTGATCCTCTATATGATACAAATGTTCACATGGCCTATACATGTATATTATGACATTATTTAACATGTTCTTTTTCTTAGATAGAAATACTACAAAAATAGTATGTTTCATAAACACATGACACAATAAGTAAGGGGATTTGTTGTTCACATGTCAACCTGGTGCAATATTAAATAAATGTAGAGAGAAAAAAAGACTGGATTGAAACCCCCCCCTTTTCACATACAAAGGTATAGAAGTGAATTGATAGTTTAGAGGTTTACACTACTGCCTTTGCTGCAGAAGGTTACCAGTTTAAATCCCAGATGGGCCCTTGGGCAAGACCTTTTACACTATATATGCCTATACCTTGTAAGTTACTTTGGATAAAAGCAGCTGTCAAATGTAAAGTGGATTACAGCATAAAGGTTTCATCTCAAACCCACTTTTACAGTTACAGGCTGAAAAAACGAAGAAGCAATTGCTGAGCATAGTAAATTTAGTTTCCTGTCACTAAACAATGACAGTAACTGATGAATTAGATGTTGATTTCAGTATCTCATGATCATGACTCTGTGATGAAACACATGATGTATGATGATAAAGAAGTAATAAATGACTTGACTTGGAAATTTGACAATGTGCTACTGTTTTTCTTTTCTTTTTTTGAATAATATTAGATTTTGTGTTAATACTGCACTGAAAATTTATTGTTGAAGTAAAACTCCTCCAAATGAAGCACTAGTAGACATTTACAACCTTATGTATAGTTCTTATCCACTCATGTAGATGGCAAATGTAGTAGTATGTATCTCATAATTCTTCATCACATATTTTTGCACTGCTGGTTTTATGGATGTCCTGGTTAAACAACATATCACAGTCTTTATGATGGCCTTGAATAAGGGCATGAAAGCTATCGTCTCGAAAATGTTTTTGTTTCCAAATGAAATAAGAGCAGTTTGAAGCAAAGTAAAAATGAGGATGTGATTTGTACATATGAAAATAAATGTGCAAATAATATGTCCATGACATCGTCCACATAGACACTTAGGACTACCTCTGAAATCTGTTCAGACATGACCTTTAGGACCAGGTTCTCATCTGTCATTCATAGCAGAACTTTTTTTCTTCTTCTTCTTCTTCTTCTTCTTTTTTTTTTTTTTTTTTTTTTTTACAGATAGATAGTAATAGCTCATTAGAAGAGCTAAATTCCCTCTTCTACTCGACCCTCACTGTGAATATCTCTAAATACTGTTAATTTCTAAAATTTGCTACAGTCATGAGTGTCATGAGTGGCTCTAAAAGTTTTGTGGCTTGTTATTTGTTACTTCTTAATTCTGACTTTTGGTTAGGAAACTACACAGACATCCGTCTTCGCACACAAGTATATATGGATGTAATAGAAATCAGAGTTGTTTCTTGATGAGACTGTGTGGGAGGGATGGGAAGGATTTTTATGCATTAAAGGAGTGACACCTATTGGTCAAAGTCTATAGAAAAACAGAGCTCGGTCTTTTTATTTTTTCTGATAGAAAATTCAGACAGCGTAGTGCCAGTAAAAATCCAGTGGTAATTTTATTTATTTATTTATTTATTTATTTATTTTACAATTTAATGAAATAGCTACAAACTATTACTTTTAAACGTACGATATCGTCCTGATAAGACTCAAACATTAAACAATGTTTGCTTTTTATTCTTATTGAGTATCTTCACTGAGCTGATTATCATTATTTTTTAATCAATTCCACCATAAATGCATTTTTTTTTCTTCTAAACTGTTGACATTATTTCAACTTCTGAGACGTAAAATCTGCTTCCGCATTACGTCACCGGCGCACAGCCAATCAGAGGGTGCCTTTTTGGAGCTTAGTCTGTGATGCTGAAGAATGTAAATCCGTGCAGTAGATTTCCTCTCTCTAATCATCTTATTTAGCGAGGCAAAAAAAAAAAAAATCAGACGATCCTTAAAATTCATCGACTGAATGTGACCAACATGTGACGATATGACTGACAGGTGTGTAGCCGCGTTGTGTTTTTCTAACTGGGATGATTTTCGCTTAAGGAGTTGCAAGCATAGCGTGTTCACAAATGACTGACCCCCCCAGCTAAGGTAAATAATACACATTTTAGGACCGATCTGGTAACATGCAGTATTTTTTTATGACTTGAAATGTGCATACAATGTGGCAGACGTTTGTCGCAATTCAACAGATTTTACAGATCTAATGTTGAATTGCACATGGCCTTATTTCGCTGTCACAGTACCCGCTGTCATGTGTTTCTGGTATTCAGTTCCCTTCAGTGGATTCATTGTCGCCCTTTTTTCGTGAGTATTATGAATGAGAATTGCGACAAAGAAAGTGTTTTTTGCAGGGAACAGCTCTTGTGTTAATCATTAACGTCTGTCTCAGATCTGAGGTCTTTCACCTCGACCATGAGGACACACAAAGCCAAGTGAAAACTGGATTTTGGCAGAAACATAGTGACACCTATTCAAGGGTGAAAATCTGTAAAAATGAGCTTCTCCTAGACTCTCAAGCATATGACAATGAATAATAGCTACTGCACTCAGATTCAATTACTCAGTTTGTTCGATTATCAAAAGGAGAAGACATATTTTAGTAATAAAACTAAATCCTGTAGACAGTTATTAGTGGCACAAATAATCACAAAAAACATTTTACTTATGGACATGTTATTTCTCCGTTTGAGAAAAATGAACCCACTGGTACAGCTATTATTTCAGTAAACTAATGTGCAGCCTGGAGACAGGTCTGTGTTAAGGTTGTTCTGAGTGAATTATGTTTAAAGGGTATTTCCCAGTTACTTTTATGCAGAAAAGTGCATGGAGTACTTCAGGGGGCAATACTGTCTGACAAGTTACTTTAATATATCTGTATACACAGCATTGCATATTTCTTTAAGATGCGCTCTATGAAAGAGAATATGACATGATTTGAAACTTGTATGCCTAATATTGACATGACAATTTGTAAAAAAAATATATATTAAAGGTGTTGAAGTCCCAGCAAAATAGTTTTTTTTTCATAATTTCATTTATTGTCAGCTTAATTTATATATATATTTTTATCAAGAAATACAGAGCCATGTTATAAAATGAGGCATGAATATCAAGTTTTATTGTCTATAATACCATCCATGTTGTGTTTAACAGTAGGGATCTTGTAACTGGAGCATCTCAGTACTGGGGACAGTGTCACCATGAAGGGGCCCATATCCAGATGGGCCTTCTCTCTGGGCTTCTTGGTAGGGGCCTGCAGCATCTACTTCTTTCTGCGCCAGGTGTGGTTTGAGAGGAGTTTTTCCATACTGTCAGAGGCTCAGGAAAGAGCCACAGATACGACTGAGGGCAAACCCACCAACTGGAGGAAAACTGGAGCTGCTCTTGTCAACCTGCTTCACCCTCATCATACAGGTACGTCATTCAGAAAGTCTTTTACAGTGGATGGATTAGAGAATTCTCCTTACATGTCAACACAATGTTAAGTTCATTACAGCAGCAGAACAGGAGTTTTTATGTAAACACTGGCTCACTGAAGTGCAAATATTTGTTTTCCAACGGTCAGATCAACCTGTTAGTGGTTAATATTCCATAAAATGTATCTCAATCACCCTGTCATCGCACACTGAAATTCCATTAATATATTCCATTCCTGTTGTAGCTGCACTTTATTTTCTAAATTGGTTTCCGTGAACTGCTCGTCAGTATTGCATTTTAACAAAGACAATTACACCCACAGGAGCGTTCACCATTTACTTACAGATGAGGCTGTGAAGTTTAAATACACTTAGGAGTAACATTTAGTATAAAAATGTTCAATACATACAGAGACGGACAAAAGCGATGGTTTCGTTTTCACTTTAAATCATGCCCTTAAATGTGTAAATACAATCAGAAGTCTTTGTTTACAGCAGGGGGTCTCAACTTACCTGGGGGCTGCTGGAGGTAGAGTCTGGGTCAGGCTGGGCTGCATTAAGTATTCCATAAAAATACAGCTTTTTTCCTTTACTCACAGCTGCTAACTCTCCTTCTTTGAATGTCTCTGTGGCCCTAGCAGTCATCTCACTCACCACGTAGCTGTTTCGACTGCTGCTTCATTCTCTTTGTTGTTTTCTCAAATAAATCTTGTTGCCTCAATAGACATTTTATCAGATTTCTCTCATCTCGCTGGTATTTTATAAACTCCTCAGCATGTCTAGATGAGTAATGACATCAGACATTGTATTCCTTATACACTACACCTTCCTCTCTGTGCATATGAGACATGTAGGGGTGTCGCTGTGCTCCACAAACAAATATTCCATCTTCCACTTTCCCTGAAATTGCCTGTGCTCGTTGCCAACCTTTCTCTTCATGGTACGTTTTGAGAGGGACACTGTAACTGGGTGATGGCAAATATTTTCTGTCCACTCGGTGTCACTCCAGAATATGTTTCAACAAAGTGGCTAACGTTCATAGTTCCCTAGGTACTTGGCGGTTGGCTAGCTTGACAACCGATGAAAACAAACACTGCCCGAAGCTGTCACAACACTATCTGTGGTAGCCCATAAGTGATGAAAATAAATAAAATAAAATTATGGCAAGGTTCAGCAAAGGTGCGTTTGAGAACTACATGTGAGCCGCAGTAACACTAAACTTTGATGTCAAGTAGGGGGCCACAAAATATCATCCTGCAGGCCACATTTGGTCCCCAGGCCATGAGTTTGAGACCCCTGATCTACAATAATGTACAGGAAGTTTTTTTTTTTTTTAGAGTACGTTGTTTAGCAATTTTTTTTAGAGTATATATACTAACCTTAATGTCACCCTGGTTACTAACCCACCTGTTTTGGTTGGTCTGTCTGTTTTTTGTCTTGTGCTGTATGCAATCTGCTGAATACTTGAATCTGTCTGTCTGTCCGTCCCTCCGTTTGTCCGTCCGTCCGTCCCTCCGTCCGTCCCTCCATCCGTCCGTCCATTTTGTAAGCTGTAAAAGAATAAACTATCTTTTTACTTTACATACAATTATTCATACATTTTTTTGTTACTTATACGCCATTGAATTGTCAGAAGACACAGCCTGTACTTGTAACATATTAACACACTTGAGCATTCATCTACAAAGGTTATATATAAGGAATCTGATTTTAGTCCAGAAATAAAAGAAAACAATCTCCTTCTCCGGCTCTTCTAGTTTATGTGATATATCTCGGTCTCTTAGATAATTTACAAATGGGCCCCAAATACCTTTTTAATTAGTCTTATTTGTCCTTAAGTGTATATGGAAGTTTTTCCAAACATAAGAAACAAAAACATTTCACTTAGGGACATGCTGATTCTTGATCAACCTGTATATGTCCATGTTGAGGAAATTACTGTTTTATCTTGTTAGAGACACATGTCTGTGCTCTACATCTTATACCTTTTCTCTCTGTATAGATACCAAGATCAAACAATGTAGGTTTCATATGAATATAAATAGACAGAACTTCCTGTACTGCTATTCTAACTTCCTGCCAAATTCCTTAATTCTTGAACATTTCCAAATGCCATGAATGGATGTTAAAAGTACTGAGTTTCTCAGGTGCAAGAGCAACCCTCATCAGCTGTGTGTGTCCTTTCCCAATCATCTGCACGTAACGAAGAGTAACAAC
>JAPSES010114876.1:29137-39861 GCA_029822895.1 Maxillicosta whitleyi | reverse complement strand
TACGGTGACGTTGTTTTACACTTACAACAACGGCGGCAGCTCGGGAGAAAACACCAGGTTGACATATGAAAAAAACTTTTTTGCCATCACGGAAAGACATGCATAAACGTGTGGAATATGACAGCGCAGTCATGTTCTGTGTGGCTCTTGAAGGCCGTCCTGTCCAATGTTTCAACAGTGTTTGTACTTTAAACATGTATCTCTCATGTTCACAAAGGGCACGGAGGCTGGAATGACCCATTTGTGCGACGTGGTACCGGCTCAATTCATTACTCAGAGTGGCTGAAAACTCGCTCGTTGTGTGTTTGTTTTCTCGTCTGAATTTTTACATCTTCCACCACAGACTGAATTTCCTGAACCGACCATGGTGTAATTTTGTTCTGTCATCATGTGGATTCATGGATCACTATTCACTACCCCCCCTCTCCCCATATATATATTTATATATATATATATATATTTTATTTTTTAACAAAATGTTACATGCTTTACCTGTAAAGCTGCAGAAGCTAAAATACCAGATTTTCAAAATACAGACACTTTGTAAAAAGTCCATGAGGAGACGTGGAGCAGAAGAGACGTGGAGTAGAACTTGAGAGTCTTGTAGGACACATCTGATAGAATCTGATCAGTGATTGGTTACAGCTGTCAGTCACGTATTGAAGCTCCTTACCTGTGATTAGCCAATGTCACGCCTTCATGGGGTAGATTTTCTACAGATTGGAAACGGAGTAGACGCAGAAGTCTCATGTCCACTTAGACCAATGAAATTTCAGTATGCTGAAAGATATGAAATTCTGATGAAGCACCACAGCTTTAAATTATTATGTTGGAAGTGGTTTCTGCACTTTTTGTTTGTAAAGCCTAAAAGAAAATTGACTGCGGCCTTTGTTTAGGTTCCAGCATTCAATGCCAGTAAATGGCTTGTTTTCTTTATTAGGTAGGTTAAGTGTCAGACCTACACCAGTGGCATAAAATGAACAAGTGAAGACAATTAAATTGACTATTAATTATTTGTGTTACACTGCATACAACTGATGAGATAGAGGAGATATTACTAAATTAAATGATGAAACGTATTGAAATGCTTTTCAAATTAACCATTTGACTAGAAAAGTTAAAATGAAAAAAAAAATGTTTGTCTAATTCAAGATCGACAGACAGGTCTACAGTTCGTGTGTTCAACCTCCATTTGACCACCAGGTGTAAATAAAATATATGGGCCCACATTAGAACACACTAAGAGCTTTGTGAAGTTGTTTTACTGAGTGTGAGGTTATATATTCTAACTTGACTTTGGCCTAATGCCCTGATATTGTTACGAAGATGTTTGCAGTGAAAGAGCATGTCGATAAACAAAGAATCTTCTGTGTTACTCAATCATTTAAACTATTTTTGTGACGATTGTTTACATGAACTAGTGATTTATGACCCAACAAGACTTTGTGCCAAGATGATCGCTCATAGCTGTTGATGTGTTCTGTAGTTAGCATTGCTCTGTTTAATGTATTTAAGTGGCTCCTCTCCTGTTGGCTCAATGGAAGTGACTTTAGTGTGAGAAAGTGACTGGCTAGCAGGAAGATACCATAACAGCCAGCAAGTAGAGACATGTAAGGAGAGGACATGATGGTGACGTATAAACAGAGCTTCACAACTCAAAGATGACTGCCAGACATCTCCTCTGCCTCCATGACACAGCACTTAAAAATGAATATATTAAAGAATTACATTGTGTGCTGTGTCTGCTGTTATGTGGTTATATAGCACTACTACACTGTGCAGGTGTGTTCTTAGTATTTTTACTTTCTGTTTAGCTGTGGGTGTGAGTTGGTAACATGCTGCTGCACAAGTGAAAACAAATGAAAAATGGGAACATGTTTAAACTGATGTAGTGGTTGTTGTAAATCCAGTTTGATTCAACAAAAAACTAAGGCCTTTGTCACTCTTCTGCTATGGAGGTTGAGCGATCACTCCAATTTATGTCTGAAAGTACTGCACCAACTTTCATGATTTGGTGAAAGGATAGGGTTTTTACCAAGGATAAGACCCTTAACTATTAAAGTGAGTTTAAAGAGAAGCAGAGCTTATTGTTCACTTTCTCTAAAGCTCCTCACTAATCCACAGGGAAAGTTTCCATTTTAAGTGACATTTTAAAATGTAAACAATCTTAATCCAAACAGTTATTTTGGCAACATTTCAGAAGTGATCTCTGAGCATCAACACACACCTGAAAATCACGATCAGAGGCTAGACACAAGAATCATCAAAAACTGAACAAAGGTTTCTTCCTATAAATGCTATAAATGTAATCTATAATAATATGATAAAGTGCTGCATTTAACTGCACAACAGCTGTAACAAAAACAGGACAAACACCTGTTGTGTTGAGCAGCTGGTAGTCAAAGCTGAAGACCTAATTTAGGTTTTTGTTTAAGAAGGTTTGTGTTCTGTTTTTATGAAGTGTTGTCTTGTCAGTTGTCTTCCTTGTCATCCTCCTAGGGACTGCTGGCATATGTACAATATGGCATATGTACAACTGCAATTATTGAAGGTGTTCATTAATATCCACTGTCCAAAATAAATAAATAAGGTAAGAAATGGGCAATTCTGTTATAGCAGAACTGCCAATCAACAGAGCTATTCTCTCTATCAGCACTTTTTGGGCAATCGTTTATATTTTCTAAATGTACAATGAATATAAATGCAATCTTGAATCTTTTGCGACTCTAAAACACCTTTATAGTGATGAGTGCTGAAACCTTTTGGATACAGTTAGCAAACATGTAGCAGCAGAGCCTTTCATTTTATGCTGTTGTCAAAATAGGAACAAGAGATTCAACTCTTTGCTTCTACTCCCTTTGGCTCATATGTTTTCGTACTACGACGATCCTTTCACAGTGTGTTGGGTGCAACAAATGCAACTGTGTGCATTATTATTTCCACAAGTGGCCGTTTTTGTCCATCCACAGTACAACCAGGCTACCTTGGAGTTTCTAAACTATAATATGGTCAGCAGCATTACAAACATGTGGTGCAGAGACATATGATGTAAACCTAAAACATGATCTATGTGGACATATCTTACATTTGAGAACTTCAGGTGAGCATTGAAATGTAATAAAAAAAAAAAAAAAAAACACTATAGACACTCTTAATGTTGCTGAACATGTAGGAAAGTAGACTATTGGCTTCAGTGGAGCTCTGTGAATGTCCTTCCAGTATCATTGGGGGTGTCATCTCTAAAAATAGGCCCAACAGGACAACGCCAACATTCAGGCAAGCATACTAGTTGTTAGTGTTGGGCAGTAGCATTGCTACTTGTAGTGAAGCTAGTAACTAACTACAATTCTGTCAAATCCAGTCCGCCAAAGGGTCCAATCAGGCCCGAGTGATGAATTTGTGAAAAAAATTGCATTGAAGAAATTAACAATAAATGATGTCAAAATCCTTCTAATTTTCAGGTTCCACATACAGACCAATCACTTCTCAGGTGGATCAGACCCTAAAACATTATCAGAATATCTTATAAATAATGCCAAATGCAAATTTTATTTGTTTTGGTATTAAAAAAAAAAAAAAAAGGAAAATTAAATGAAAATGTTTAAATTAACAAACTATACTTTTACAAAAAAATATGGTGGTGTATTGGACCCTGGAGAAGTGGGTATACTCTCAATTTATGCATTTTGTTTTTGAAGTAGTCCAGAAAAATTCCCTGTTTTAGAAACAGTGACATGTATGACTACTGTTAAGGCTAGTTTCCCCAAAAATCCATCAGTAGTGTTTGGTCACTGTCATAAAATAAACATGACTTGATCAGGAGCATGGCCCTACAAAGAATATGCACATAAGTGCATGTATATTCCCTTTTTTCTTGAGTTTGTTTGCTCTTGTAAAATGAAATTGATAGATTGAAAGTTAATAATTAATTGTGATTAATCCAAATTTATCCACAACAACCCTTTGATTAATCTGATTAAAAAGTGTAATTGCGTGACAGCATTAGTAAAAATGAAATGCGTTCTTTAGATGTTGTGGATTTAGCCATAGCATCAGGCCAGACTGTCTCTGAAAGGAATCTAATGCAGGTCAAACACTGATTTATAAACCTGGATGTGATGTTTCAGGTGCAGGTTCGTTACACAAAGCAAGAACAGAAATGTGCAAAACAGATGAGGCACCATAGTTTTCCAATATTTTCATTCCCATACTTGTACACACAAAATATCTGTCTTTACAACTTAAACAGCTGTTTACATGTGGATTAAAAATCTGCATTAATATCTGCATTAAGGTGGATGAGACATAACTAAACAGAGAAGATGTAAAGGTGCATCCTGCTGCTGCAGAAAAGGGAAGACAACATATCAGTGACTGTTACTGCAGTGATGAGCCATGAGTAGAGCATTGGACTCATGTCTCACATTTAACAATAATCAGTCATTAAAGCTGCCATTCACATATTTAACTTCCCACCTCTATGAAAACATCTAGGGTCATCTAAAAAAAACCCCAAAGAAACACCAATTCTACATATGATCCTGTGTCACAGGGTAGAAGTCTAATTTTCTGTGAAACGGTTTGAACTGTCACATGTTCAAAGGTTAAGGAAGTTTTGTTCAGTGCTGCCAAAGGTACTAATGAATCCCTGGGGGGTGTAATCACAGAATATTATTTGAGACTTAAAAATAGAGCTTTTACATTAAAGAAGTGGTCCTGCAGTGTACATTTATCTTAAACCACTGGTTTTAGACCAGGCTGAGATGGAATGAAGGCGTTTGTTGTTTCGAGCTGAAATCAAAGTTGAACAAAACAAATGCTTTCAACATAGTTTTCCAAGCCAGTTATTTTTTTTATAACTTTATTTGAAGGACAGTATAAGATACAGAAAAAGAACAGATATCTGTTGTACACCTGAATGTCAACTCCCTCCCCATCATAAATACATAGATGCTGCTTTGACTATTATTGATAACCTAATGGAATTAACTTTGCATGAATTTGGTAATTTCAATATGTAGTTTCTTATGTTTTTGCTGCGGTAAGTTGACATAAAGTAGCTTCACATGTAGTGAGCTCCATCTGTGGTGTTTGTGTTACTTAGCGTGCTACATTTGACTGGGTGCCAGCTCCGGTGTAGTGAAGCTTCTTTCATGGCAGAGTAACTGATAGCTTAGCTCACTACATTTTCCAAGTGGTGTGCCCAGCACTGCTAGTTGTAAACAAACTACTCTGGGATGAACAAAACCAAAAAGCTTTATCAACATTATCTGTTATATATTGGTCCAGCCTGGCTTCCCAGTTTAAATATTACCTGGTTGCTGTAATACTGCACATCTTACTGCCTCCAGATAAAGTGATTTAGACAAAAAAAATACCTTGTTTACAGCCTTTCTGAGCATGTTTTCCTGTCCCACAGGCTTTATTTGTAGCACAAAGTCTCAGATCTTAGCAATTACTTTTGTGAGTAATAGTGACATACATTATCATTAAGATAGAAATGAGCCACGGACTCTAAAGTTATGTATAAAACTGTAATTTTCCCTAAAAAGACAGGGTGTAGTCACTTGTGGATTGAGCTGAAGTCTCACTTGTGGTGTGATTGGCAACTCCCAGGTGAACATATAGGTGTGTGACTATATGAGAGGTGGAAGCATACAGACAAGACAGACAAGTTAAATCATATTTCAAGTCAGCATAAATGGGTCAGCTGATGTGCCAGTCACCAGTCCAGTTGCCTGGTCATATTACAGGCCTGCACTGGTACAGTCACTGAATCTGTGCAAGTGCCCTTTTTAATTTTAGATTTGCCTGTAGCTTAATGTCTGGACTGACATGATCATTTAACCTCGTTTTGTAATGTTTAATGTTAAACACAAATATACACTAACAGAAAGTAAACAGTCGTTATCTCATCTTCTCTTTCTTGCATAACTTACCATCCATTGAGTCTCCTAACATTTTAAATAAGTTATAAACAATTAAGATTTTGTTTTCTAGCTGATAGACTTCTATTATAACCAATTTATTTTTCTTGGGTGGGGGGGGCAGGTTACAGATGAATGTCTCAAAACCTCAGCAAATACAACCAAATTTCATTATCGTTCAGTAACATTACAGCTTATAAGAATAATTATTTCTTGCAATTTGTCTGACTTGAACCTCAAATCTTTTCTTCTGTTCCCATAAACACAGGCAGCTACTGATGATTAGTTACATAATATAATGTCAAATGATTAGTAATTAGCTCAAGGTCATTTAATAATTTGAATATCCAAGTAACAGCTTGCAGTCAACATAGTAAAAAAAGAAAAAGAAGAAAAAATTGAATATTTCTATTATAATAATAATAATAAACTTTATTTGTATAGCACCTTTCATACAAAAACTGTAGCCCAAAGTGCTTCACATTGATTAAAAATTAAAATACAATTTTAAGAAGGGTGAAATAAGAAATACATTAGCTAATATTTGATTGCACAGAATTGTAAAATTACAAAAGTACAAGATAAACTGATTATACATACATTATAAAATTTCAATAAAATAAATAATAAATATCAAGTTCACTTTTTTTTACAGATTAGATTTATTAAATTAATTATTAAATTAAAAATTAATCAACAGTAAGCATAATTACAGGCTGTGAAGTTCAAACTCATTAAAACTATACAAGTACTGCTGCACTAATGTCATATTTTACATCCGTGAGTGTTTAAAATTAGAAACCTACCATTATGGGCTGTGTGGTGATGTGGTTAGCATTGTCACCTCACAGCAATTATTGCTATTCTGTTCTATTGTTCATAGTGTATTATATGTGCTTTTTATACTTGTGGCTGCTACCATAGCCAGATGTCCCTGGCAAAAGAGATCGGTCATTTCAATGGGACTTCTTGATTAAATAAAGGTAAATAAATAAATTATATTAGATAGTTTTGGCATAAGATCCTAATGTGTGTCCTGTCTGTCCTGTTGATCCTTTATTTATGTGAAGTGCCACTGCAGTGAAATGTGGGATGTTTTTTTTTCCTCTGTCCTTTGGTAATGGATGGACTAGTGTATCCTCTGCTTAAAGAGGTACTAAAGCAAGCACTGAAACTCCTTTCCTTTAGTCATTGGACAGTTTTTATTATGGTCAACACTCGGGTACCTCTGGGTCATTTCACTCAATTAGGAACCTTCTTTATCAATGAGAGCTATCTGGATGCACCGTTATAAAAGGTGCAAAGTTTCAAGATAATTTTCATTTTTTCATCTTTTCTATGGAATGTATAATCTCCGTCTGAATCTTTCTCAGCTCTTTCTTGCTGACAGTTTTTTCATTCATTCTCCATGGATTCAGAGGTGGTCCAGGTGTTCTGGTTTCCTCCCACAAACATACTGGTTAAATTATATGGTGTCTCTACATCACCCTCATGTGAAAACAAGTGTTGGTGAGTTTGACACATCTATCTCCATTATGTGTCCAGGATATAGAGCGAAGACAGCACTGATCCTTCTGAAAACAGCAGACTGGAATAAAAGATTGAATTACAGTGTAGCAATTGAGGAGAAAACACACAAAGACATAGAGACTTTGTGTTTTTGTCTGTGAAGCATTTTACTAGGTTCATTGTCTCCAAACTAAAGTGAGAGTGAAAATCTAATTAAAGAAAGCTGCCATTTGCAAAACTGAATTATCTGATGCTTTGGTTCATTGCAGTCTGGGGAAAATGCAGATTATAATTAGACTCTAATTAGACTATATAGTTTCTCTGGTGGTTCATACAGACTGGCAAACACTTGGGAATGTCTGTTTTTAATTTTAGATTTGGTTGGCTGAAGATCAGAAAACATGGTTTATATGATAATCGACAAGTAAAGAAAGAACAAGTAACATCACTGACCTGTCTACCTTTCCATGTAAACAAGCCTAGATAAGTCTGCCTCCACACGTTGTTTTTGCATACAGTTTCATAGTTTTGCAAACAAATGAAGATCAGCATACAACAAAGGTCACAATGGGTGTCAGTCATAAAACACTCACTAAGTTCCATACTTTAATTGCAGAAAAGCGTAACAACATACACTAAACAATTTGTCACCATCTGATTTATACATTTGTGCATACACATACCTGAAGGTATTTTTTTTCTTTATGCCCACAATCCCAGGTGGATTGAATCATCACCTTTTTTCCACTCAAATTCAACTTTAAGAGGTCACTGCAAAGCCCCTTGTGAATGGTGGTGACGCATAGAAATGAGCCACTAATCACTTTTTTTTTTTTTTTTTCATAATGAATCACAGCCACAATCAAGTGGAAGGCGTGGAATCATCATAAAGAACTGCAGACAAGTGTCACTGTTATTTATGGTCATGGCATCAGCCTTTATGCACATGACTCATTACTATCCCAGGGAGTAATTAGAAAACGTTTAATAATAATGATGATGATGACATAAAAGATGTTAAGATGATGAAGATCTGGAGTTGTTCCCTGAGCACCTCCAGTGGAACATCACTGCTCCTCATGTGTGCTATGTGCTAATGATAGGTACTGTGTGTGTATGTGCATTATTGAGATGGGTAAAATTTCCCTATGGGGATAATAAAGAGACTTAATCTTCCTTTAATTAAGTTCATTTCAGCAGCTTAAGAGTTAACATAATAGAGTTGTGTTTGATGTCAAAGTCAATGTCCAAATAAGCTTTGTCTTATTAGCAGACTAGCTGATAAACAGTAAAGCTGACTCAACACAAATTAATGTTGACGCAAGGTACTGTTTATGCAATTAAGCTGCACCATTATGGCATTTTAACTAAAGCACAACTTTCTTTGTGTAACTCCCAAAGAAACTAAAGCAGAACTACCTCTCAAGTATTATTTTACTTTTGTTCAATAAATAAAGGCTTATAAACCAAAGCTATTTGTAGATGTTAGTCAAAGCCACGGGGCCATGATATAATCTACATGAGTTCTCATTCAGCTGTTACACCACCAGAGACCGAGCTGTTTGGTATCAGGTTGGAATTGTAAACATCCTTACATGAGTTTGCCATCATTGTGTCTTTGTCCACTTCCGTATATTGATTATGTGTAACATTCTACAACAGCTGCTGTCAGAACTGGAGAGGGCTTGTACTAAACAACCAGCTTCAAGCACAGCACATGCTCTGTCACAAAGTTCATGTAAACCAGTGTTTCTCAAACTGTTTATGGTAGTTTACCACCCCAAACTCATTTTGGAGTGGGGTTTTACTGGTGCAAAAAGATAAACATGCAAGATTTCCATTTTGCACAGTTTATTGCTTTGAGAATATATGCAGAATGAGCTACTGATACTGCTCAAATATTCATCTTTGTTACCGAAAATGTGTTTGGTGTTCTAAAAAAAAACAAAAAAAGGATGTTATAACATCATATGTGTTTATTTCATATTTTTATTTTGAAAAATATTGTCTCAGGGAGCAGTCTTGAGGTTGTTTCTATTGTTCAAGCAAAAAATCTAAGTTGTTTTTAATTTCCACAACAAATTATTCAAAGAAGATAGATCCTTATCCAGAGACAATAGATCAAGTTTTAGAACTATACAATCAACGAGCAATTCATATTTAAGTAAAAAAAAATTATATGAAATGTAATGGTAATGTAATAATGTCAAAACACTGAAGGACACTGCACAGAGAATTGCTAAACATCAATAAAAAAAACAAAAACAAAATAATCCTACAACCTACACAAATTTTACAAAAACTATACACAAACAAGTGCATGGGCAATACTGTAAATCTAATAAATAAAAAGAAATGATTTTGTTATGGTACTATGTAGATTATGTTGTAGTGAGAAAATGGGAAGAGTCTTTCTCCCTTTTTTTTTTGTCTGTAATATAACAGTTAGTTTTGGCTTAAGTCTCCCAGTTGTTCTCCAAACTGCTTGAAATCTTTACATTCTTCTATCTAGTTCATTAGCAGACGACTGAGCCGCTCTGACCGCCTGTCCTTGTGTTTCCAGCTGGTAGGTGGCTGTATCCTGGCCATCGGCATCTATGCTGAGGTGGAGAGGCAGCGCTACAAGACCCTGGAGGGGTTGTTTTTGGCCCCGGCTATTATCCTGATTCTTCTGGGAATCGTCATGTTTATTGTTTCATTCATAGGTGTTTTGGCTTCGCTAAGAGACAATCTAACTCTGCTCAAAGTGGTGAGTTATGACCAAATATGTTAAGACCAATTGTTTTCAACCTGAAAGTGACCGACAGTGTTGAGGATTTATCTCTCTATAATTTTTTTATGGGTTGTGACTGTGTTTGTTTTAATGATTTAAAACTACTTCCATTAAAATTTGACTCATTTATAGAAGATGTAATCTTTAAATATAAACATAGTTGCAATACAACAATATGAACTCAGATTTGCAAAACATTGTACATAAGTAACTGGCCATAGATCAGCATTGACACCAAGTTAAATTTGTTATAGAAGCTGCATTTACATCTAACACCATTACAACAGTTACCTAATAAAAAAAAAAATAATACATTACAGTAATTGATTATTGATTAATTAATTAATTGATTATGCTTAACTGAGCCTGTCAATAAGTTTCAGAGTTTTCAGTTTTCTCTTTTGTTCACATCCGCTCTCAAACATTAGTGTTGCACAGCGTTCTCCTTTTAGAACAGTTCAATTTTAATGACCAGTTTTTGTCAGAAAATTAATCAGAAATAAGGTTATTACTTA
>JAPSES010114876.1:12027-29037 GCA_029822895.1 Maxillicosta whitleyi | reverse complement strand
ATCTCACAACCAATAACATTTCAAAACACAATCTTTACAACGCTGTTAATGTGTAACTGTATTTTTACTGGCTTTAACTGATTTCCTGTCTGTCGTCTGATTGCTTTCAGTTTATGTACACTCTGGCAGTGTGTCTGCTCCTGGAGCTGCTGGGAGGGATTATAGCGTTGCTGTTCCGTAACCAGGTGAGTTGTCCCGGTAGTGATCAATACCCTGATAGTTATAGAAGAAAAGAAGAAAACATCCAGAAAAACACAATTATAATACCCTAAAGTTAATTGTGAGATAGTGACTAAAAAATATTAAATTAAGTAGAATGGTATTAAAGGGGCCCTGCCACACAAAACCATTTTTACTTCTATTTTTGGAAAATATTAGGTCCATAAGTGTAACCTCCTCTGTCTGCTATTACCACTGAAAACAAATAAGCAGAGAAATCAGTGTTAATGCCTGAGCTCATTACTATTCATGAGCTTGTCCAGGTGAGACCACGCCCACAGAATTTATCTAGCTCAGTATATACAGCAAGCTGTAATGACATGACAAACTTATGGGGCTCAGCATTCCTGGGGGGCTTATAGAGCAGTGGAGGGGGGGGCAGTGAATACAGGGTAAAAGTTGTGAATATTTTGTACAAGGTACGTCATACAAGAGGGGCATAGAAGATGGAAGGCAGACGTTCAAAGTAAGTTCCTCTACTCGTGCAGGGCTGAGAAGCCAGGCTCTCATTGGCTAGCTGTTAACCAATCAGCGTCGAGCAGATTAGCACGATGAATATTCATGAGAACTGGCTCAAATCAAGTTGAGTCTTCCAGTAGGTTTTCTGTACCATGTTAGCATGGCTTGAAACTTGGTAACCAAAGCTTTTTCTCCACAAGAATGTTAAAGTCCATGTCAGAACTTCAGACATTACCACAGAAGTAATGAAATACATGCAGCAGGGTAGCAGTAGTTGACTTTGTAGCAGCTGATATCAGTTTTTAGGCATCGAATCAATGGTTTGGTCGTGACAATGAGAACTTGTGACAAATTTGCACGTTGCTTCTGTTATTCACTTTGAATTCGACACAGTAGAGTCTTTTTGCACCAATAAAAGGTAGTAAAGGTATCAGTGGGGTCCAGCTTTTCTACCTTTATCTTCAAACAAGAAAATAATATTGAACACTTTTTCTGAAACATCAGTGTCTCTTTAATACTTTTAGCTCATATTTCTTGTCCTATGAATATACAGGGAGTTCTATGAAAAATAATATACTCAAATATTTGATTGTATTTACATTTCCATTATATATATATATATATATGATATCCGTATGATGTATGTTTAATCAGTGCATATGTATGTTTACTGAGTGAATTCCCTGGTCATCTCATCTCATATTGAATTAATTTTTTCAATTTCTAAAATCGTCACAAATCATGTTACAATAAATGAATGAAAAACAATAACAGTGCACTTATAGATAATTAAGAAAATCAAACAAGATGACTGTGTACATTTATATATTCCTGACGTATACTTTGATAATTACTACTCCGTCATATTAAAAGTTATGTAGTTGGTTTAGTAAACCATTCCACTCTTAGGCTGAATTGTGACATGGATATATATCTGATGGCAGAGGTGTTCTATCTATCTCCTGAAAAACACAGCTGGATAATTTTTTGAACCACTCTAGGAAGCATTTGAATGAACGAAAACACCTGCCTCCTCTCAACATCTCCAGGTGTAGATTTTATTCAGTTTTCCCAGTTTTGTGTGTGATATTCCCATTGAAGCTCTACCTCAATTGTGTTGTTTTCATGTAGTCTGTTTGTGCCACGTCAAGCAATTTGCTCCATGATGAGCAGCAATCATGAGCAGTATTTAGTGGTTTTACTTCCTTCACAACAGAAGGAGGTAAACGCTAACCTGCCTCGGAGGGCATTGATAATACAAGACTGGAAGTTATCTATTTACTGGGAATTTTATAAAAATGTTTGCTGAGTATAATTGATTTTAGTGTTTAATAAAGCCCTGTAGGTTCACAGCGTTTCTTCTCAGTATGCTCAAATAGCTCAACCACCTGCTGGCCAATCCCATCAGGCATTCTCTGTGCTATACTAGAACTCCTAATTCCGCTGCTATAAATGTAAAATAAACAGTTCCTGCTGTTGCCTTTCATGCCAAGCCACTTGAGGGCTACAGGTCACTGTGACGATGGCACTTCATTCTTTGTCAGGAAAAAAACCTGTTTCTTGCACTCATTTTATATATTCTGAAGCATGAAGGGAAGAAGAAGCTGCTCCTGGCTGATTTAATAAAAAATCTGCAGATGGAATTTAATAGCAGATATTAATGCTTTTTCACATTTAATGCACAGGTGCTGCTCAGCATGCCCATTTCATTTAGTTCTAGAATATACATAATTGCTCTATAAATGAATGAACAACGGATCCTGGATAGAAATAGAAGAGATGTACAGTATTATTTTGCTGCTGAATATTTATTTAAAATTGTGTCTAGAGATACAGTGTGATTAATAACAAAAAAAATATGATTTTTGTTGTTGTTTAATTTGTATGATTTTGTCATTTGTGGATGTGTTAGGCATTAAAACAAATATGTGCAGTTTGTCTTGTTGTTTTAATGATTTCATCTTCATCTCATTTACTTGTAGATTATCTTCCACCAGATGATGCATGAGACATTACAGCACTTCATATTAGATTTGATGTCTACATTCGACTTTTTGGGAACTCTAACTGTTTTTTTATTTATGAAGTAGAAATATGGCACATTTATAGTACATTAGAAACATACATTATAAATTCACTCTTTGTGAAATGAGTAGGATTTTATGTTATTGTGAGAATATGAGTTTGATTCATAATCACACAGTTTCTTGTTTATCTATAGAAAAACTACCCAATTTCATTAATTATGCTTTTATATTCCAGTGTGTGTGGTAGTTTTATTTGAAATACATTAAAAACCCAACTTCTGATATGTCAGTACTTTACTAACTTCTCATTTACATTGAGATTAAGGTAACACAGCAGCGCATAAGTACTGGGTGCAGTTTAATCAGATATCTTACTCATATAAGTAGGTTTCTTTTTGGCTTCTCATTTCCATGAACATAATGTTAATGATTATCATGTCAGCTTATAGTACATTTTTAAATAAAGATCCGGTGACATCTTTTTCTAAGGGAAATGTCTTAATATCCCACCTCCACTTCTACCAATCCACAGATCGTAATATGGTTTGAAAGGTGTTCTGTGTCCCTATAGATCGACAGGCAAGATATGAAAGGGTATTAAATGAAAGGGGCACACTCATCAATGTGGAAACAGTCTACTTCTATTATTACCTGGGTGGGAAAAAAAAGATTTGAGCATGTTAATAATGCAAAATATTTGTTTAAATTTGACTAATATACTAGAAACAGGTAGCTCTCAGGCTAAATTCTCTCCATTAATGTCCTCAATTGAGTACAAATTGAAAATGTATTCTCATTTTGTTGATGAAATGAAAAGATAACCT
The DNA here is from genome assembly GCA_029822895.1 of Maxillicosta whitleyi. Classification (NCBI taxonomy): domain Eukaryota; kingdom Metazoa; phylum Chordata; class Actinopteri; order Perciformes; family Neosebastidae; genus Maxillicosta; species Maxillicosta whitleyi. The sequence continues at coordinate 25,508 of JAPSES010114876.1, read as the reverse complement.
AATGTCACCCAGCTGCAACAGACTGTGAGTGACAGATGTGAGCCGTCAAAGTGTCATATTTTAATATTCCAGTTCAGTGGTCAGTCACCTTGACTAATTGTACCATTTCTCCCCCACATTTCTCTGTCATTCCTATTAATGGAAGATCAGTTGTGTTATGGAAATGAAATGGCATGATCCCCTTGTGCCCCATTAACACACAAATTGTGTCTCCTTTTTTTCTCTTCCTCATGCAGACGGTGGATTTACTGAATAAGAACATAAGAAGAGGTATTGTGAACTACTACGATGACCTGGATTTCAAAAACATCATGGACTTTGTTCAGAAGCAGGTATGGCACTGTCACAGGATGTTTTCACCTCGTGTTTCTTTCTGTTTGTCAGTCTGTCTTTCAGGAATACACAAACCCTAAATAAATTTTAATGGAAGGAAGCTTAGCGGTTAACACCGCAGACTTTGGTGCGGAAGGTTGCCAGTTCGAATCCCTTCAGCAAGGCCCCTTACGCAATACATGTCGTATACCTTGTAAGTCGCTTTGGATGAAAGTGTCAGCTAAATGTAATGTAAAAAATTGTTGGAAAATGTAGGATGGGTCAAGAAGCAAACATTAAAATTGGTGCAGTGCATTCTTAAAATTTCAATGTAGATAAAATTGGGTTCAACAAGAGGCCACATGTACTAATGGTCCTTCAGTACAAAAGCACATTTGGTAGGAGTGTAATGGTACAGAAAAATTTCAGTTCAATACACTGAAGGAGACCAAACAATACCGACACACCGCTCTTGTTTTGTTGACTTGTCTCCCTCCATTGAAATAACTGACAGATGCTCAAAATGCTCCCAAATCGCACACCTCGGAGAAGATGGAGGGTCTTCCAACTCTGGCTTTGTACCTGTGACACTGCTCGGAGCTGCCATACTGATTCATGTTCAGCATGTGTGTGGTGCTTGGACTGCTTTGACATCAAACACTCCTCATATGTTCCACTTGTGGCCACCTTGCTCATATTGTGTTCCTTCCATTTCAAGCTTCTTGCGAAAACATAAGGCAAGTGTTTGTGCCCTTCACATAGGCAACATGTATTTGTTTGATACATCTCTATATTGAATGTCCGTATTGAAGGCCCTGAACTGAAAGTGTACAGTACAAATGAATGCACCATTACACCCCTAATGTTTGATGCTAAAAATCTCTCACTGAGATTTAGCAAAGGGGTGCAGTTGGTGCTGTAAGTCTGATTTATTAAGGTCAACCATGGTTGATTTAACAGTAATTGTCCCAATATTTAACACAGAAAAAATATTTCTTAACACATTTGCGTTATGACATAACTGTGACAACTTCACACTGAGGAGGTGCTGCTGAAAACAGATCTGGTCTGAGAAGGAACAGTTTTTCTGCATTGGTGTAAATGCATATGAATGACATAAGAAGGTGTTATCACAGCAGATCAACCATAAAACAGTCCACATTTTCACCTGTATTTTTCCTGGTCTTGACATCATTATTGGAAAGAGCCAGTGATGTAACTTTACCATTTCATTAGGAGGCTCAGTAGGAAGTCAAATGGAGGATTTACTTTCATATAATGACATGAAGTTTCATGGAAGAAAACTTAAATGAAATAACAATAAATCTTCAGCTCAGTGACATTCAGATTTCTATGCATTTTCCCCAGTTTCGTAGGCGACATCGGCATCATGCCAGGGGACTGATATTAAAAACAATAACCTGCCCACCATATAGAATAAATGCATTTACCACTCAGGAGTGAAAATTAAGTGATATGGCAGCTACCAGTGGCACTTTTCTGTGGATCTCCTTTGTGTCATTTGTCATGTCATCTTTAGTTTCCTCTGTGACATGTACCATTCTCCTCCTTTACAATAGTGTAAATATGATTTAAGTTTGAATGTATTGTAGTCGCTATTTTAAACCAGGATACATTCATTTTACTCCAAATATCTAACTCCTCTAACACCATCAGTTCTACCACAGTAAAGTCCTCCTGCTGCCTTTCTTTGCTGTTTCCAGAATGAAAGACATGGATAAAACTATATTATAGTCACATTACAGTAACAGGTTGTATATGTGCACATGCTGGCTCTGGACTCAGTTTTGATGGTTTCAGTGATGCATCATTGGTCATTAATGAACTGAACTATCTGTGGTGATAATTTTGCTAATCATTTGTAAATCCTCTACAAACATTGGCTACTTGTTTGGATTATGTCCTCGCTGCCTAAGGAAATCTGGTCGTACGTTTGCCGTGTCTAGTCTACACAATGATAGCACCAACTGAATAGGTGTAGCTTCAACAGGAATCCATATAAAATAATAAAATGCCAAACATGGTTGTTGTTCGTCTGTGCTGCTATAGTGGTAAACTTTGAAGCTAAATTAAATTGTTAAGCACTGTTAGTGTTGAAAAAAGCCCAAAGAAGAGGAGGAAGTTAATATGACTCAATTGTGGCTTTGGGAAATATACTATCTTAGGGTGCCAATTTTGCAAACGGAGCATATGAAAAATATTTTTAGGATTTATCACCTTTTAAGTTGAATTAATTAGTGCTACTAGCAGCAGCAGCACTATGAGACTGTTATCTAAAGTTTTTGACCTTTTCAGAATTTAGTTTGACTGCCTTTATTTGCAAGACTATGACATCTGCTGTTTCTGAACCATGTTTAAAAAAAAAACATAAAGTAGAAAAACAGACATGACTGTGAGGAAAAGTCCATAATCACAGTGTGCACCTGTCTTAAATGTCCAAGATATGCTGTTTGATTGAATTATGGAGCTGTGGTATCTTTGGTGGTGGTTTTTCTAGCATTAGATGTGCTGCAGAGTGGTCTTTACTCATTGATTGTAAATGGCTTGATAGAAGGTGTGTCTGAGGAAACGGCACCATCAGTAGAGTTGGTTTTCAAACCGCGAGCCGTGTTTTTAATGATCTAGTACGGTGTGGTCATCGTTGTACACCTGCTCATAGAGAGTTGATCATGCTGCTGTGCACATAACCTGCTGCTGAGGATCTCATTGCAACTTCTACAAAGCACTTGTAGTGCAATGACTGAAGCAGCAAACTGAACACATACTGATCTGAAGCACTGAACCCCACTGAGTACCAGAGAAGGGTTAAGTGTTCCTTCAGTCTCCTATTAGCTAACTTATGAGCACTGGTGAAGTCACACTTCCTGTTTGTTTGATGGTTTATCAAATTGAGGCTGAAGCATCTGCATTTACTCTACTGTGTTAATGGTCTGAATGATCTGGATAAAAGGCTGCAGCCCCATTGAAATGTAGCAAAAAAAACAAAAAACAAAACCCTCAGACTATTCTGACAAGTTTTTTCACTAAGTATTTAATTGTCTCACATTTGTAAGACATGGAAATCTTCCTTAAATCATTCCTGCTCTTAAGGTTAAAGACCGGTGCAATAAAGCTATAATAACTATACTTTAAAATGCAAAAGATCATTTTCCTAATTCCATTTGCTCACTTACAGAAGCAGGAAAAGGCAAGTAAATAACAATAATCCACTGTTTAAAAACAAGAAAAGGCAGATTTTCAGTGCTAGGGGAAAAAAAAGCTGTTTATTTCTTTAAACCACTAGTATTAGAACACTACCCCCTTGCACTGGTGAACATCCAGGGCATCAGACTGTGGAGGTTCTGAGCAGCTCCTTCAGTGGCAGACTTCTGCACCATCATAGGGCATTCACCCCACCGCTGTCAGACTGTACAACACAATAATATAACCCTGTCCTGTCTAAGTCTCATCAGTACTGGCTGACAGTTTACAATTCCACTCTGTTGTAAATATGTATATAGTCTGTGTAGTTTTTATTACTATTATTATTTTTTATTTTATATGTTTTTTTTTTAACTATCTTAATGCATCCACACTTTTTCTTGTACTTTATTCTATTGCTGCCTTTCTGTTGTTGTAATTTAATCTATTGAAGATCCTTATTTTCAGTGTGTCTGGTGGTCAATATCCTGACAAAGATTTTGTGTGTTTCTGATTTTAACTTAGTGCATTTTTAAGAAAACATTAGCTACTGTACAATGTAGAACAGAAGAGTGGTATTGATGCAGGGGTGATGTCTTTTAAACTACCTTTTCTTCATTACCTGGATATTGGTCTTTAGGATATGGGCTCTAGTAGATGTGCTGTTCACAAATTGCAAATAAAATACTGACTAGTACATGTAAATTTCTTCTCATTGTTAAACACAGCACTTAAAAAAAAAGTATTGGTCAACGTTGCATTCTCAGGAGAACAGATCTGTCTCTCCATGTGTGAGACCTGAAGACAGCATCTGATTGATTATTTTGGTTCACAGATAAGGTTCATCTGCCAGACAACAGGTCGGCTTAGCACCGGCACGTACAGTCCATCAATAACATCAGTCTATAGATGGATATCCTCACAGCTTGTAGGTGTTGTATTACTGTCGTTAATCCTCCTGTCTCCTTTTCTCTTGAAAAGTCTTTTTTTAAGTAAATATTAGCACCACTGTTTCTATCATTTCTGTTTAATTCTACCCCGTGGCACTAAACGACTTCTTATTAGGTATTACCTTTTCATGGGGCTATTCAATATTAAGACACTTAGACACTTTTCACTGCAGTTTGTGTTTTCAGTTACTGAAAGAACTGAACATATTTAGGTTGTACTTTAGTTTGTGTGGGCTGTGACAGAAGGTAAATCAAGCTGCAGAAATGTGAATTTTGAAAGGAAAAAATCCCAAAAGAAAGCAACTTTCATCGTAGTTATGGTCTGTAGTTGTTTTTAATCCAATTTGCTGCAATGATGTAGTCAGTGTTAATCTTGACCTTCTATTAGTGTGTGTGTAATTATAAAGCCATGTTGCAAACAGGGGATTGTGTTCCATGTTACAGCCCACACTTCCGTTAGTCAGGAGGCCAATTATCCCCCAGTTAGTACCTACGTCAGGAGCCCGTCATCAGTCAGCTAGGCAGGTGGCTTAAAAAAAATCGGTCATTCCTGCTGCCCATATTTCATTCTACAAGATGTGAGTGAAAATAATTAACCCCTAAAGAATGTTTTTTGTTTTTTTTTTATCTAGTAAAAAGGTTAAGGGAAAAGGTAATGGGGCCTGTGGGGAACCTTAATAAACAGATGATAAATTGATATAATAGATAGTTGAAAGCTGGCTTATTTTCCCATTCTGAATTTCACAATAATGTATTGATTAATAGTTTTATTTATCAGGTATTTGCTTTTTAATTGATGTGACAATAGCTATATTATAAAATTGAGGCTAAGGTTTCCTCTGGAGATTTTTCTTGCTCAACAAAAACTAAATACACAGCCTTTTTCATTGTACTATATGCGTAGGCAATATTTTTCTCCGTCTTGGTGTTATTGTAAGAAATTATATACATTATTTAGCACCATATGTGTGTGCTTAACTGCTGTTTTCATTGTTGTTCTCAGTCAATATTGCATCATTGCAGCATATAGACATAATAAAGTTTATCTAGAGTGCATTTTTTCACCCAGTTATCAAGTCTCAATGATTTCTTGATCGTGTGAAGATGCACATTTGGTCACAGTTGGTCAAACTTAACACTGTCTTAAGTCTTTATGTATTGCATTTACTGATAGTTTACATTATGAGTTTAGCTCTATTCTTAGGAGGAAAACAGCCACAGTAAAACCTCAAATCATGTCTGTTTTCTGTATGGTTTGTGTTGTCAGTAACTTCACTAAAGACCGTTAGTCATATGTCCAAACAAGGTCAGAACTGTGACAGTTTAGTCTGAATCGTAGATCAACAAACGGCAAATTTAAGGAAAATAACATCTGTTAATAACCTCATACCTTTGTAAGTCTCAATTAAACTCAAAAGAAATGTTGCCATTTTAGCATCAACCTCCATTGTGTTCATTTGTTTAATGTGACTTTAGTCCTTTTTACTCTAAACGCACCCTTTAACTGAACACCAGTCTTTTTTTTGTGATTTTATTAAATCAAAAGGATCAATAAAAAAAAAGAAAAAAGCAGAAACACTTCAAAGCAACATACTGGAAGGAAGAAAGAAGAACGAAAATAAATAGAGTAAAGATGCAAGAAAAGAAAGAAATGGAAGAAATGTGAACATAGAACGTAACTGAACATTCATCTTCACAAAGACACAGCGCTCTGCAGCACTGGTGTGTTGGATTGCACTGCACTGTCCTTTTGCACACATCTACAGCAATGAATACTCGTACTCGGGGCTCATTCATAACTGTCGAAGACATTAGCTACAACAGTTATCAGCATTAATCAATCGTTTTTCTTCGCATGGCCCTTTGCTGGCAAAATGGCAGCGTGCTAATTCAAGGTGGTGACAAGAGGGATGAATGCCACTGACTCAGTTTACTGAAGACACCATCTGGCAAAGAGGAGGCTCCTAATTATTAATTTATTCATACTCTCTCTCTTTTATTTCGCCCGTCTTTCATGACTTCCTTGTTGCCTTTAGCTCCTAATAAAATGTTTGTCTCTATGAATATCTGTTGAGCTACTACTGTGGCTTCTGGCCTGTTTGTGAACTGTATGAGAGAAAATGACCAAGAATAGTATGAATCACTTAGAAAACACTGCACACACAGACATCAGAGACCTTTGTATCATTAATTTGAGTATATTTGGAGCTCTGTCAGATTATTTTGTGTTTGTATTTTTCTACTAGTTCATATTTTAACTTTTTTTTTTTTTAACGTTTTTTGTATCTGGTGACTGAACTGAAATTCACATTGTTTTGGCCTTTAAACTACATGTTACCAAAACACAGTAGCACAGCTTTCAGTGAAATGGAACAGCATCATCATCACTTATCACAATTAATATTATTTCCCCTTTATGTAATAATATTTAATTTCCTCAAATATTTCCCCGTAATTGGGTGTTTTCACAACATTTATGCCAGTCAACACAAAAGCATCACGCATCGGTTTGTTTTTATCCAGGAGCCATGAGTTAATTCAATGCATAAAAGACATATTTTAATGTCAACATTTTATTTTAGTGCATCAAGACTCACTTCTGTAGGTTTTTGTCTTTATTTCAGCAATCTATCTATACTCTGTAGGTATTGGTGCACTGAAAAATATTTCTGTTGGGAGACAGACATTATCCATGACAATAACAATAAATTAACAAAACATTTAAAAGTAAAGAGGAATAAGTTGTTTTGGTGCATATTAATAGAGTAGAAGTGGGTCATGTAAAACAAGTTTAACAAAATCTTTCTGTTCAAAACACTTTCAAGTCCTGTCAAAAAGTCATTAAACAGACACCATTTAAAATATTAACTGTCAATATGCCAGGACACTATAAAAAATGTTTATTTTATGGTCTTTCCTAATCCACTGTTGAATCTTTATCTGTTTTGTTTTTTTGTTTTTTTTTTTGTTTTTTTAATAACCATCTGCTTTTATGTTTCCTCTTTTGATCAGTTTAAGTGTTGTGGAGGTCAGGAGTATAAAGACTGGTCTGTCAACATGTACCACAACTGCACAGCACGCGGTCCATTAGCTTGTGGTGTCCCTTATACCTGCTGCATTACCACAAAGGTGAGGCCACTGTTACTGTCAGTATTCTCATTGCTGCACTGGATTTATTCAATTTGTTATGATGAGTGCATTTTATTATAGAAATAGCTGTAATAACTGCTTTTGAAAAATGGTGAGGACTCTAAAATATATATCATCATCCCTATGATGGTGATTACTATGCCCTTTTGCCATTTCAGGAACACACATAGGCAGTTATCTCCCACACAAGACAAAATTGTGTGTTCTTTAATTTATACACCTTCGCACTTGAATTTACAAAGAAAATGACAACAAACAAGCACTCAGATTTACATAAACTACAACTTCAGCATTTTAATGGAACAGCAAACTGTTAGTACGCTGCCTGTCCTCAGTATTAAATTCATTTAGAGGTAAGGTAAGATATGCTTAAGTTAAGTTAACATCAGATGGCAACTACACATTGTAATAAAAACATGTACCAAATAGAAGGAATAGATAAATACATACAAAAAAAAAAAACTCCTGTTTTCATACAGAAGCTGAGTTGTGTTGAGTGTCAAATAATAATCTGATTGTGTAGGAATAATTGTGTTGTACATAATAATGTTGCACATTTAGTTGATATTGAGCATTTTTGTTAGAAGCAACAGTTTAATCGATAATGTTGCCAAACATATTAATATGCATTATTTGTATTAACATGTATTAGTTTTCTTATGAATTGATGTATCATAACAATCTTTCCATGTCACAATCTGATCTTGGTGCTTTGTGTTAGTATCATATTTTCTGTGTTACCAGAGCTATTCCTACAGTAATAGTTCATGACTACTACTGATCAGCCACGGTAACATTCCTAGAGGCACTGTAAAGATGTGTTTGTAAAATGATGAGTTGCTTCTTGTTTTGGGGTAATTTTATTTAGAATTGCCCATCCATAGCTGTACGCCTGTGTAGTGTTCCAAGAATAAAGTCTCATCACATAATATCCATCATTCAAAGATTGGATTCTTGGATAAATTTAGAAAAAAATGAAAATGTTTTTGACACACCGAAGGTGGTAGATGAGAAATCCTGCCAAAAACATCCCACCCCAACTAAAACTGTGATGCCTCCTTCACCTCTCCCTCTTGTGCCAGATGGCCACAAGTTGTCATCAGTTTTTCTTATCTTATTAGAATTCATGAATGTATTTCAATATATGAATATGGAACTCATCAAATAGACAAATGTATTCTCACATACACACAAGCACATACTTTTCCTGAAAAGGGCTCACATCCCTTTTACTGCTGACAGCGTGTGTTGACACTAATGGCGTATTCATCTAGACTGTCATCTGTGTGTGTGACATACACAGTCTGTGTGTCTTTTTGGCAGTCTATGTAGTTTACGTCCAAAAACTTAGATTTAGCAGCTTGTCTTCTTGAGTCTAACTGCTTTTAAAGTAAACTCTTAACTTCCAGTGACAGTGTGGAATTACTGAAGTGGGTTTATATGAGGGTCTGGTCAACATCAAGGTCCGATGAAGCAAAAGTGAACATCAACATGATAAAGTAAATTCGCACACATCATTTATCAAGCAGAGTCATTTTTTTAGCTAAAGATCTCAGTTTTATTGAACTATTATCCTTTTTAAAATACCACTTACACAGTACGAGAAGTTCTGAGCCTTCTGCTAGGCTGCATTAAATTAATAAAAAAAGAAATACAAAAGACAGTCTATTACTTTGAGAAATTAAAATTCTGAATGATGAAGTTTCTGAATTCATTCACTGGTCACATTTTTTAAAAAAAAACAAAAAAAAAAAGACAACTGTGAACTGTTACTGAGAAATGACTCTTTATTTGTACTTTACTTATATCAGTATAGACCACCACAAGTTACAAATAACACTGTGTTCGTATTAAATACATTAAATAAAGCATTATAGTTATATCTGGCTTGTTTTTAAAAAATAAATCAACATTTTGAGTGATGCATACAATGGTCAATAGTCATCCACGTGTTACTATGGCAACCTGTCCACGTGTTATCACATTGTAATGTCAATAAAGCAAGAACTTTTTAATATTTTACTCCAAAACCTATTTTTAGCATAGTTGAACATCATATCTAAATGCTTAAGCTTAAAAAAAAAATAGTCAGTTTCAAGGCCATGTTAACGAGCAGTAATTTGACATTTTTTCATTTGATCTCAAATTTTGTTATAAATAATTTTAAAGTGCTTATAAATACCTACTCAAATAGACTGTTGAACATCAGATGTGTTCATGTGTTTTAAGAATTTATCAGACCCATTAGTGTTTTACTTGCAATAGAGTGCATTGTGTGGAAAAATGTGCATTGTGTATGATTTGTTTTTGTTTCCCTCTCTTCTAGCCTAATGAAGTAGCGAACACTCTGTGTGGGTACAAAGTGCTAGAAAAAGAGGTGAGGCCATTATGTCTGACCTTATAACATCTGTTTGTTTCAGTACAGTGCTCATTCTTTAACATCTGGTGACATATTTACTGTAGTTTAGGCCTGCGTTGACATCTGGGATATGATAATTACATCTCAAATGAAAGATTTTGTTCCCAAACAGACAAATATAAGAGACTGTGTACCAATATAATATTTGCATTATCTGCTGTCTTCTTCCAGCTGGATGTTTTCCAGCAGTAACACATAGTACATGTACCACCATGTGCACAGTGGCTCTCAGTGTCACAGCATGACACAAAGCTATGAAACCAGAACAACCTAAAAGGGATTGCATTTCACTAATGGATGTCACACAGTTTCTTTTTTTATTCACTTGGAAAGAAATGTCTCCTGCAGTTTAGGTGATAAATAGAGTTCTAATACTTGGGTTTTATATATATATATATGTATATGTATAGATGGATAGATATTAAAATTTCAAGCATATCCGTAATATATAAAACTAACTGAACAGCACCCACCTAAAGTACTATTATACTGTTTTATTTTATTTTTTTATAAAGTCTTAAGATTGAAACTGCCCACTGTGTTTTCTTTTTTGACATTTATTATGTTGCTGTGAAAACTAACAGAACATTTCGGTCTTGTGTAGCGCTTGAATTTGATCGATACCATCTATATCAGAGGCTGCACTGATGCTTTCTTCATCTGGCTCATGGACAACTACAAGATTATGGCTGGACTGCTATTAGGAATTCTACTGCCACAGGTACAGACATAAACATTGCATTTCCATGTGTTTTAGTTGACATAATTGACTTAATGATAATTTCCTGAAGACATATGTTACGTTAACAAGATCTAAACAGCCCACTGGAAACCCAAAGTATCTACAGATCTGTAATGATAAATAATCTTCAACCACTGATCTTATTAATAAATTTAAATTATTCAGGTGAATTTCTGTTTCTCAGCTTTTCAGTAGCATCAGATATAAATCAATTAGACATTCAGAGGCTCCGAAATGGATGTATGGTCATCTTCTGCAACACTGATTCACCAGTTTATGACACATTTGCTGAAAAACAGCAGCTTTGTCTGTTTTAACAACTTTTGAGTATCTACATAACCATACACGTTTTCACTGCAAAATGCAACATGTGCTATGAATCTTTTAGAAACGGTTAAATGTGGAGAAAAATGCTAGAAATATACCATAGTAAGTAACTCATTTTTATTCATAATTTGAAGACAATACATGAAAAGCCTGCAATTAGAAGCAAATACAAGGAATTGTTGCTATGGAAATGATCTCATGTCATGAACTGGCAGGTTTTCACAATGATAGAACGTTTTGTCAGTAGGTTCAGATTTCCAGCTTGTTCTTGTCACATCTCCTCCAAACCGCACTTCAGCCTTTTAGTACAGGTTGTCTTTTGTATTTATTCTTACTTCTCATTATGCAGGAGGTAGAAACTAGAGGTTTGGTTGTTCAATATATGCATCTTCCTGTCCTTACATTAGGGCATTAACTGAAAAGATGGTTTGTCAATGCGTCAGCGTCTGTGGTACAAGGTGACGGTACTTTGGAGGAGTCGACATGTCTTGTGTTATTGTTGTTGTCACTCTCTTCCTTCCATCCGACAGCACACAAGCTGTCATTCAGTACATGTCCAAATGCACAAGGTAGTGATGCACAGATCAGCGGACCCGGGTCAGGTTGGTGTGGGACCAAAGAATGTTGCTTTATTTGTGGGGCGGGTCAAATAATTCCACAAAAGTTGGTTGAAGAAAAAGAAAATGTATTAAAAAATGTAAAAACTCCGACCCGTGTATCACTAGCGCATGACTGTGAAGGAAGAAGACGACTCGGAGTAGGAATTAATCTGACTGTGATCTAGAAAAAGTCTGGTCTATGTAATGTTCTGTGAACCATGGAAGCAATAGCACGCACATTTTTTAGTGTGAGCAAGTACATTTGTGCCCGATATTTGGGATCTTAATTAAACCGGACCCTCTGAGGGGTCGAAAACCACATGTAGAGATAAGGCCCCTTTACTATATTGTATTGTAAAGGAGGATGATACAGTGCATCAAACCAAACTTGACATCTGCACATTTATGACTTGATGATTTTTCTTTTTTAGCTGACCCATTAGAAGATGTAGACAATACGTCTTTTTCATAACTGTATAATTTCTGCCATCTTACATCTTTAGATCCCATTTGAACTCAATTAAAATGCAGATGTCTGACTCACACAAAAGCAGCATCACTGTCCCTCCTTTCACCCATTGACAGCAATGAATGTATTCTTTCACAATGAGACTTTAATAAGTATGTTGAACTAGACTGGCTGATTCAGAACATGTCTTGCCTTTCCTCCTTATCTCACTGTTTCTCTGCAGTTCTTCGGTGTCATCGTAAGCTGGCTATATATCACCCGTGTTGAAGATGCCATCAGTGAGTACGGTCATTACATGGACGGCCTACTGGACTTGCACAATCCGCAAAGACAAGCCAAAAGTCATAGCCGTGTTACCAAATGGTTCAAGTGTATGCCAGACTACGACTAATGAAGAAAGTAAACAGACTCCACAGCCAACCTGGTGAATTCTCTCCATTCATTCCAGACTCAGCTGTAGCCATGGTGGGAGTATCAAATTTACTCCTATTGCACTGCATTGTGGAGAGAAAATGTGTTGAGTTTTGATGACGCATCAGCAAGAGCTGTTTTGTAGCAAAGTGCCTTTTGTTTCTGCGATGCAGCATCCATTGTATTACTAATAATTTATGATTGTACAGTGTTGTAGCTGCACTGTGCCTTGCACAACCTCAGGGATGAAGACAGATTTTCCATTTATATCTGTTTTTATTATTACAGTTATACCAGACCTATCTTAATCTGTAACTAGGATTTTTCACATATGCAAGTTCTCTCATCCATATTATTGTCAACATTTTAAATTAATTATGAGAGTATCCTTTTAATGGAAAACAGGCTTGCTTTATTTGTATTTGTAAAATTGGCTACTGACACAGGGGTGACAAGGGTTCCAGTAGGTAAAATCAAATATTGATATAAATCAGCCACGGGGACAATGTTCAGAGGGCTAAATTTGGATCACAGCACTGAATACACAACTGACATAGAACTGAGAAGTCACACGGCACACTGCAGCATCCAACATGTAGCTCCACCCACCTTCTCCAATCTCAATCTCCAAGAACCCAATAAAACAACATATAGAGTATTTATAACAATAATTCCTATGCTATATATACTATCACTAATTTGTAATTTCTTCCTTCCGAGAGGCTAATGAGTTCATGGAACAGTATCCATGACTGGCTCTAGCACAAATGCTAACATTTGATTGGTCTGTGGCAATAGACAAACCCATATTCTGTGCCATAGTATTGTGGCAGTAGCCATTGCCATTTTTTTAGTATTTTAATTTGGAAGGAGAAGAGGACTACAAATGGAAGGTGTGTTT
>JAPSES010114876.1:0-11927 GCA_029822895.1 Maxillicosta whitleyi | reverse complement strand
TTGTGGCAGTAGCCATTGCCATTTTTTTAGTATTTTAATTTGGAAGGAGAAGAGGACTACAAATGGAAGGTGTGTTTCTATTTCCATTTTTTTGTTTGTTTGTTTGTTTGTTTGTTTGTTTGTTTGCTTTTAGCCTGATTTTGGCTCCTGTGACTTTATGAATGGTTTAAATCAGAATCTGTCGTTTTGGTACCACACACTATAAAGTTATTCAATGTTTAGTAACTTTTAATGAACTGATTTGTAATAGATTTATAATAAGATGTTTTCAATATTTTACAGATTAATTTCAAAGAATGCATAAGATGTAAACCAGTTTTCAGGGGGTTTAAGACTATATTCACACTAGGAAAAGGTGGGCTAAATGTTTATTTTACACATATGTAATTTTTGGGTGACCATTAGAAATCATATGGAATTTGATGTTTTTAAATTTGATTCGGTGTCCTTATGTATATGGTCCTGAATCTGATACAGATCAGATCTTTTTCATTGTGATCTCAGGCAGATCAGAACACATACAACTTTTACTTCACATTAAAGGAACATTTGTGACAATTCTGCACTGGACAGAGTCACTCATGTTCTATAGACGCTCAAATTAAATATGTATATCAATGCAACAGTGAAATGAATGACATATGTTAAGAGAGCACTGACATAGACCACTTTCCTTAAAAATGACTATTGATAACACTTTTATATGCACCAGAGTATTTACTGAATGAATGATCTGAAAACTTGGAACTCCACTGTTTTTGTGAATGTTATTTAGTTTTGGACCTTGGCCTCTTCATACTAGTACCTTTTTATTGGCTACATTAAAAAAAAAATGAATGAATGATGAATAGCAAAACAAAAAAAATCACTGGCATTATAAACATACCCTCTGTCTATTCTCCTTTAATACACACTGTTTATTCTCCATTATCTGAAAATTGAGACAAAACAAAAAGAAAACTCAGTTATAGGTTAAAAACAAATCAGGAAAAAATTGACTATAACACACCAAGGTTATAACTCATATATAGAATAAATCAATGTGGTTAATATTTTGTACATATGCAGGTGAAATTGTGACATAAGTGAATATGATTTTAATTTTACATTTAACATGAAGTGTGTGTCTCTTTTATGAGGACTCATTGATTTTTAATTTTTTTTTTTTTTTTTTTTTTAATAATTATATAGTTTTGTATCTACATCTTCTTTCTGTTTGGTGAAGCTGTATCTGCTGGTGGGTTGAACCTAAAGGTTTTATGCATTTGTTGAGGCTTTTGAAATGATGTGCCATTATTATTACCTGTTTATTTCCAAAACCTCAATTCCCACAGAAAGTGATGTTCAGTGCTTGTTTTATGGCATGTTTTATATTTGATGGTTTGGTATTAAAGACAAACATGATCATGCTGTTGAATTTTCTCAGGTCAGTTCATTTGTGTGCATCATTAAATAACACATTCTGTCATTAACGATGAGTCTCGTCTCAGAACATCACACATAACATAGCACCTAAAGAACTGGTGTTATTACATGCGTATTTTGAATAATTTCCTGAAGTGTGAATGATCTACACATTGCCAAAATCCAAGTTTTTTAATACTATAAATAAAATAAATTACACTGTGTGCATCTACTTCTGTACATTTTCCTTGATGCGTGTGCTTTTTTGCAGGAGTACATCCTATACATCAGTGTGTAGAACATAAAGAGTGTGTATATAGTTTGGGGGTGACCTTAGTTTATTTATTTTAAGAATTGCACAGCAGGATAAAAAAACAAACAAACATGCTGTTCATGGAGGTCTGGTATAGAATGATTGAAGGTAGAATAAAATGGTGCCCTATTGACTGTTCATCTTTGAGCTGCCTGTGGGAATGAGTAGATGTTTCTGTAAAGGGATATTTAGTGGAGGGCAGCTATTCAATAAATCATGACTAATACCACACTGTGGACTTTGTAGGACAGACAGCTCAGTATAAGCAGTGACTGAATCTTCTGAATCTCATGCTGCTAAATGTAGCATGTGTCAACTTCAGCACAATCTGCAGTAGCTGAACTTAACCTCAACAGATGCAAGTAACCAAAAGTATCTACTGATCTAAAACATAATAACTTTTTAACCACTAACCCTATCAATACATGGAAACAATTCAAGTAAAATTACATTTGTCAGCTTTTGCAGTAACACCCATTTGGACGTTCAGAAGCTCCTTGGTGAACATGGAAACACCGTCCTTTTCTGCAGCATTGATTTGCTAGTAAAACCCAACTGACAATGGTTGTACAGTTGGGGGAAAAAATTATTAGACCACCCTTATTTTCTTCAATTTCTTGTTAATTTTAATGCCTTGTCCAATTAAAGGTACATTTGTTTGGACAAATACAATAATAACAACAACAAAAAAGCTCATAAGTTTAATTTCAGAGCTGATATTTATCCATTTTCCATCTTTTCTTGATAAAAACCAAAATCACTTCAGTTCTTGCATCAATATCTACGTCATTACTGACAAAAACAGTGCTTTTAGACATTCTATGTTTTCTTTTCTGTCTGTTTTGGTCACATGATACACACAGGAGTTAGTACTGGGTTGTATAAGCATTGTTTTTGATGGTCTTTCTGCGACTGTATGTCTGCTTTTATGTTCAGTTTATGACATATTTTGCTAAAAAAAAAAATCACTATTCCCTCAGTTTTCTTTGATTTGCTATGACCTTTGAGCAATATGTAATATAATAACTATATATATATATATATATATATATATATAACAATAATAGCAATATAATAACACTATATGTTAATTAAAGAAAGAAAAAAACTTCATTTTCACTGAAATACACTAAATGCAGAGAACCATAACACTATAATAAATGGTGATAAGGCACTTAAGCTTAAATATCTGGACACATTTCTGGAAGTGCCACAAAATAATTCTAGGTGTTTTAGGGTTAAATAGAATAAAATTTTTCTTGAATTACCCTCGGGATCAACAAAGTGTCTGTCTGTCTGTCTGTCTGGAAGCGAATACGAGGTTAGAACTCATGGTTGTAGCTCTAGTTGTTTTAGGTAATTTTACAATGAATATACATCTCACACACAAATGCTGGATTATGTAAGTATGGTCATTGACTTGAAATGAACATTTCCATTTTAAAAACATAAATTTAACACAATGGATCTGTAATTCATATCAAAAAATAGTAAATATTTAATGTTCCAATCCAAAAATTTGCAGACAAGAAACAGTTTGAGCAAACATATCAAATAAATTAAACTGCATCCTGTTGCTACATATTTAATGAGAACCAGATTAGTCTTTGTTATGACTCATTCCTCTACTGAGAGGAGCATATTTGTGAAAAATATGTGAAGAGATGTATGACTTATGAGTGGTTACTGACCACGGTGGATCGGTAGTTGTCTGTTCTTAAGTCTCCATCTCCCACTGCTTTAAGGACTTCCTGCTGAAAGAAACCCATTAATATTTCAGTCGTACAACTATCAAGGATGGCTATGATTTTCCTGCATGAAACAACAAAGAAGCTTGAAGGATGTGGTCAAAGGTGCTTATACAACTACAAAATACAACATGCAATCTTTCATAAACAACCTTCAGGTCTGCAGCTCCAATAGTCCAGGGTCAACAACACAATAGTCCACTCTTTTCATTTCTTTCAACATGTATAAGTGGTAGTTGGTAATTCTTTCATTTTTGCCACAACTTTAATGGCTCTTCAGTGTCATAAATTATCTGGCTTTGGTCAGTCTGAGCAGCCTTTTTTCTTTTGTGCACCAACTTTGTGCAACTGCCTCCATATTCTGTTGATTTAAAGCAAAGCTACTGCTACTACATATGAGCCCTGATTAGTTTTGCTGAATTTTGTTTGTTTGATCATTTTTACAACCATAACCTGCTCCTGTTTAAATGATTTACTCTTTAATTTTATTGAACTGTGTTAATTTAATTGTTTTCAACTTTATATTCTATTTGTTGTACAGCACTTTGAAAAGATCTTATAAATAAATGTATTTATTATTAATGGTATGACTTCACATTGATTTTCCTCAGCAGTTGCACTAGTAAATATTTAACTGCACTATTATCACTTCTAGCACCCATTATTGATTTATTTTTTTTTACAGAAATATGAGCACAGTAGTCCGAGAACAACAACAATAATAATAATAAATAAATAATAATACATCCAACTTGTATAGCTTTTTTGGACACTCAAAGACGCTTCACATTGAAACAAAACAAAGAAAAACAATTAAGCAAAAGCCAGTTTAAACAGATGAGTTTTTAGAAGTGTTTTGAAGGTTTGTAGTGAGTCCGAATTCCTAATGAGTTGTGAATGACACAGAGAATGATTTGAAGATTTTAAAGGGAAACTTCCTAACAATATTGATAGACATATTTTGTTAGAAGCTATTTTTGTAAACTTTTCAAAATCACCGGTATGTATTCCACAATAAGGACACAAAGCAAGATAAGGAGGACTTTGACATTGATGTAAATATGACCACTTACGCCTTCTGGAAACCTTTCATTTCTGAAAAGGTCAAAGCCGACTTGGAAAAAATATGTGTTCATGTTGTTGACAGTTGTTATATCACTGAGACAAAAGCTACTGTTGGTGAAACCTGTCACTGTGCTAAAGAGAAACCTTTCATTCTGTCAGAGAAATGTTTCTACTCTGAGAGGAGGTAATATAGCAGCCATTTGGAACAGAGTGAAATGTGTTTCTGTCTAAACTATACTTTGACTTAGGAAACATTAGGATGAAAAGGTGGTTCTCAGCAGCTGTTTTTCTATAGATGTCAGAAAAAGAGTCAAAAGGTTCTTTTGTCATAACTTTAATCTGTTTCACTTATTGCACAAATGTTTCTTTGGACATGTGAATGTGAAAGGTTGAAGCAATTTTTGCTGCAAACCAGATAAAATAGGACCAATGACCCCATGTTCTATAGAGAATCAATAACAACTTGAATTGTAGAGGTTGTCAGGTTCTGCCGCTATGTTAGAGTCCTGTCGTCTTGATGCAGATCAATTTCCCAATAGAAATGGAAGGGACTTTCACTGGAGAATAACTCAACAAAATAAATAACAGTCCATATATGACTTCCTATTTGTGCTCAGTGGTAACTGTACTGATATATCTAATCATTTCCATTTTATAAACCATCAAATAATGGTCCATTATAAGTTAAAGAAAATTTTTAATGTTTCAAAAATGTATTAAAAAAAAAATTAAAGAATCTAAATTTCTGGAAAGTGTGAATATGCATTTTAGACATTGTCTCAACAAAAAATGACTAACAACTACTCTGAAAAATAGTGTCCAGACACCAGTGAGTTTGACCATTCAAGGTCACTGTGGGTCAAAGGTCATGGACCCAAATAGAAGTCCATATATGATTTTCTATCAGTGCTCAATAGTAAGTGTATTAATATCTTTCAATATTTCCAAGTTAAAAGCCATCAAAGTATGGCCCATTATAAGTAGAGGCATTTTTTTTTATATTTCAAAGAATTGTAAATAAATTATATATATATATATTAGTATTATAATAATGCAAAAATCAAAATTTCACAAAAAAATCTAAACTGTGAACAGACCTTGTAAAAATTGTCTCAAAGGGATAGTTTGTGAGTTTTGACATGAATCTGTATTTCATCCATCATCAGTGTAGTACATCCACACTGATTTACCCCCAACAGTGTCCTGTGTGCCCAGTTCTGGTCCGGTTTTGGTCCAAAAGAAAATAGTTTGCGGGGGTCACTAAAATAAAACGTTTTTCTTCTAAAAACAACATGTGTTCAAAAGAGTGATTTATTTGTATCACAAAACCAATGTCCACAAAAAGTCACACCTCATAATCACTCGTCCTACTTCCTCTCATTTCCTATCAGTGCGCTGTCATGCTGCTGACTGCTGCACATTAGTCAACAACTTCTTTCAGCAGTGAAACAGGTAGACTAGCTGTCATCTTGCAGCAGCACAGAGAGATACGAAGATATTTTAAGAAATTGCTAATGAAGATGAAGAAGACGATGGCAATAACAACGATGAAGACGACACCAGACACAGTACCTTCAAAAAAGCTCATTGGCTGGTGAGCTAAAAATTATTATGGGTTCAAAATATTCCATTACAGCCCGACAACAAATAAGAGACTGAACAGATGCATAAATCCACCAGTGTCAGGTTAAAGACCATCTGCGATGTCAAATAGTATCTGCAGCCAGGAGTTAATTTAATAATCACCTGACCAACATCTGACGCTTCTGAGGTGAGGAGGAGAACAGGAGAACATTATAGATATTAAGTTTTGATTGATACAGTATTATCAATAATATAACTGATCATAAAAAGGTGTTTTGATCAGTTTGGAGCAGATGCTTGGAAACTGGACAGCCCAACCTGGAGAATTTACTCAAATTAGATAACCCATTAAAAAGTCATCATGTTAATATACAAAAACCTTTAAATGAGCCATATCAATGACAAAACATTTGAGCAAGATAGTCTGAAACATGGCTCAAATTAAATGGGTAACACTTTATAATGATTAAGAGAACGGAATAGCCTCTAATATACATGTTAGTAAACAGCTAATTAATGGTGAATATGTGTGTCTTCATTTAAAATATTATCCTTATTGAGGATATTTATTATTATTATATTTATTATTTTATTATTATTATTATTATTATTTAATTTCTTAGATACTGATTATATCATTAGGAATTATATTCATATATTAGATGTTTTGTAGATAATTCTTGTAAATTACATATTTTGAGGTGTATGTGGACATGAAACAGGTTTTATATAGAGAATGAAGCACCAGAGGTATTGGAAGGCTCTGAAACTCTGAAGCTGTTTGGTAATAAATCATATTGTGTTGAACCTCTTCTGCAGTTATTCGAGAAAATAGGTGGTTACCTCTGATGCAGTGTCTGCAGTGCTATTCATCATGACAGTCAACCTTTGACCCTCCAGCCAGAAAGCACAAGTGTAAAGTAACATAAGGCCTTCAGTTATACTTGAGAGGTTTGGACCCATCCTTGACTCATACACACACACACACACACACACACAAACACACACACACACACAAACACACACACACACACACACACACACACACACCCCTGCAATCAGCCACCATGTCTTGCTGCAAGATGTTGTTCTTTTGCAATCATAAAACTGTTGAAAAATATTTGAGATGAGCAGAGAGTGATGTTCTTTGTACAATATGACAGGCGTGACATGTGACTTTTTTAAAAACAGAATTATACATTTTCAATCATTTCCTTATGGTCTACATAAACTGTAAATGTTCTGCCTGGGTCTGAATTCTTCATTAATTCAACTCCACAGGTCCTGTTTCTGACTAATGACACCAGAAAGGTGGTTTTAAGCGCTGGCCCTTTAAATGCACATGAGCCACTTCACACCCCACCCCCTCCAGGTTGTTGACTGTGCTGCTCTTTGATCATTAATACAACCAGAAAGTGAACATTTTAAGGTAATCAGCTCGAAGTTTGGACATATTTTCAGTTTTTACAACAACCACTGCTGCTGATAAACAATTATGTCGTACTCAGAGAAATGTTCAACAAAAGTCTTGACCTTATATGTGCAAATGTTGTGATGTAACTAGTTATAAAATGTAACAAATTAAGAAGGAATTCAAACAGGTTGTAGAAATCTACTTGATTTTTGCCAAAAATGAATATACAGATAGCTTTGCAGCACCTGGAGGCTTCGAATTCACACGTTTTAAAAACTATTAGGGTCCAAATACACAAATAAATGAACCAAAGACTAATAAAAGTGGGTTTAACAAAATACAAAGCCGACAAATCAAACATTTGCAGAACCAGCTACTTTTTAATGGGTAAGATTACAGCTTTTTTTTTTTTTTTTTTCTTGAATACTTTAACACTAACAATAATTCTTAAAGATCTGTCTCTACATGTGGTGTGGTTTGAGCCTCATGGCCACAAAGGACACAGTCTAATTATTTCTGTTCTGTGTTGAGATACTGTGCTTTGTTGTTAAAGGAGATGCTTCAGTACCAGCATGCCATTACTGCTTGTCGTTTAGCAAAAGATGGTTCATGTGAAATGTTCAGACACAAAAATATTTGTTTTTCAAGGCATTTGAAGATTTTTTTTCAATAATGATTTGCTTCTGTAGGAGGCGTCAGATGTTTACTGTGTTGTTTACTGTGATGTTTTGTGCCTATAGTCTCAAACATCAACTCAAACTAATCACAAAATGTCCTATCAGATATGTTTTTAGCATAGTAATTAATATATGTACCTTGTTCCATTGTGTTCCTCATTACGCCAACCAACCCCCACATTGACACTGTGTCCGATAATGTGAGGGAAGGTGGGATCATTTATTAGTCTGGTGCCTGACATTTAACATGGGACAATGTAACAAATTAATCTCATTAACTGGTGTAGACAACAACAGGAATGCTGATGGAGAGGTGTATTTTAAAAGCCACGTGGCCTTTCCACACTCTCACAAGGTGAAATAAATAATTCTAAATACTACTTGAGGCCTTTTAGTCCACTTAGGGGAATGAGACATGTCCGCCATTATTAATGTATATGTTTATAATGACAGGAGAACTGCACACTCAGTGTAAGACATTTTAGTTTAGCACACCAAGATTTATGGTTTATTGTAAATGTATCAACCAAGGACCGTATCAAAAGTATTGTGATGTGGGACGCATTTATTAGTCTGGCTCCAAGTTTCAACTAAGGATGGCATTTAACACTAATGAAACATTCAATAATATCACAGCAAGAATAGGACAATCAGAAAACAAACAGGCTAAAATGAGCAAACCATGCAAACCGAAAACAGAGCCTTAATCAAAGGTGGAATCACAGATAACTTGAGTATAATTGTATACTGAACCCAATTTTTAATCAACTTTAACTCATAAAGACCCGGTGCTACTTATGTGTCAGGATTTTTTTTTTTTCTCTCTCTCTATTTAACCTTTCTTGGGTGATTTTTTTTAGACAGGCTGATTACACTTCAAACCTTTAACATTACAGTTGAAACTAACACAAGTTAAATACTTGTTTGAGTATGGCAGTATCCAAAGGTATAGACATATAACTGGTGTTTTCTCTGAGACAGTACGAGTGAAATGTACAAAAACAGCTTAAAAAGTCAGTGGCCGAGCCTTCAAACACTTGGTGATTTCCCATCCAAATAGCCCCGAGCAACAAATTTAAGAGGACCACATGCCAAAATATATGAGTGTGTGAGGGCGGATATTGGAACTTGGCCTGAGTTTGTTAGAATAAAGCTGAGCCCCAGGTGACAAACTGCATTTAGTCAGTGAAAGACATGAGCCGATGTGATTAAAAATCAAAGGGCAGCTGCTCTACATGCTTTTAGAGTTTATTCGGTGTCTCCTGGTACAGATTTGCCTGTAATTTAAGCTTCACAACACAAAGTGAAATGATTGAGCCTTAAGAAGAAACACTGCTGTGGCTGTTGAATAAAAATGGATGTCTGTGTGACCACATCACAGAGGAGCTATAACTCTTACACTTTCAGCTGATTTCCTAGGTTTGGACACTATGTGATCTTTCCTAGGAGAAGGAGGTGTAGAGGTCCAGGTTATGTGCATTTGTACACACTGTGGCGCCATTTCATTAAATTTTATCACTCGGTTATTTTGATACATTACTTTCATAAATTGGATCCTGTTTCATTTTATTCGCTGCTGTTATTTCCAAGTGGAGTGGACATCATGAAGCTCAGGGTAAAAAAAAAAGGAAAAAGATTCATAAATGCTGAACTAAAATAGTGGAAAAAGTAACAGGTGTGAAAACAAGAATGGCCAGTTAAAGTTAGAGACCAGGACATATTTATAGCATGAACACAATAACAGCATGTAGTCTGTCATTAACTACTATTAAAATGTCCTTAAAATGCTTTCACCCTTCACTCACTGTTGTCATGGTCAGTGGTTGTAAAGGTGCGGAGTGAGTGTAAAGAAGCAGAAAATTATTTGTATAGTTATGATGGAAACTTGAGGTTGGAGAAGAATATTTATCCATTAATATAACACTGATGTCTTTTAGATGAGAGGCAGCAGCGCGTGAGAAACACTATTACTGTGAGAACATGAAGAATACAATGGCTGCTTGAGCCATCACACAGGGGGTTCTACATGGATTAACTTGGTTATTTCAAAGCATGAAGTCTGTGATTCAATATTGTACCTTTTCAATTGATTTAAGTTCACGGTGCATAAATATGGCACTGAGATGTGTTTAGAGTTTAGAGTCTGTGGTAGAATGTGTGTGTGTGTGTGTGTGTGTGTGCTGTAACATATCGTGGAAGCTGTTTGTTGTTTTTGTAATATATTATAAATAAACATTTATTATGTTTTTGCTGCTGTTTTGCTTTGTATAATATGTATTTTATGTATGATTATTATCAGTTATTGAGGGTTAATGATTTTGTTTTGAAGGTACTCGGCACAGAGGTGAATTTCCATATGCAAAACCAGTAAGCACTGTGTTTGAAGAAAGGAAGAGGATGCCAATTATTCTTTGTCTGGTAAAATAAACCCCACCATATTGTATGTTTGCTTGAAAATTCAATCTTTATGTGGATCAGTGTCACCTATCGACTGTCAGTGTTACTCATTTAGTTTTTGGACAAACACATGTTCACAAATCTACAGATAAACAACACAAAGGTTTTGTCAGAGAAAGTGTTTGTTTGTTTTGTCTGTTCTGGGGTTTTTAGTTTTGGGGGATATTAAGTCTGGTGTCCATTCAAGTACCAGTAAAATACAAAGTGATAGTGATGCACCTTCACACTGAGTTCCACCTGCTATGAAAGAAGATGTTTCAGCTTCTGTATCATGACAGGCAGCGCAGTGTGGTGGAGCAAAAACAGCATTCTTATTTTCATGACTGCACACTGATGAAAACATAAATGTAAATGTTATATTCCTGTAGTACGCAATTCATGTAAGTGAAAGTATAAAAAAAATTTTTTTCAGGCAACAGAAGTAGATGAATAGAAACAGGAAATAATGTGATGCAGACTAAGAGGTGAGAACAGAATGTAGATGTCATTAAGGAGATGAAGGTGGAAATTGACCAGGATATGAGAAGAGTCTTTAATGGTTCCAATGCACAGAAAATTGATCTGACATACTTCAGTTTTTCTGTGACCATAAGTGCTTCTATGATGGTTATGTAACACAATCATTTAGCTCCTTTAGCTCCTTTGTTGCTTAAAGAATTGGGTTTTGTCCACCTTCTGGAATCTGTCCTCTCAATAAAAACACGAAAGCAGAGTATTTCTATTTTGATTAAAAAAAAAAAAAAAAGAAAAAAAAAAAAGATTATTAATATTGAAAATTAATACAGTTGCAGGAAAAAAATATTAGACCAACAAAAGTAATCAAAAACAATGGTTATGCAATCCAGTACTAACTCCTGTGTGCATCATGTGGCTAAAACAAACAGAAAAGAAAACATGGAATGTCTAAAAGCGGGACGATGAAAAAGTAGGACATTTCGTCTGGAGGTCGGACTACATGCACGTCCTCGGAGGTCTAAAAGCACTGTTTTTGTCAGTACAATGACATAGATATTGATGTAAGAACTAAAGTGTTTTTGGTTATTATCAAGAAAACATGGAAAATGGATAGAAATCAGCTCTGAAATTAAACTATTATGAGCTATTTTTGTGGTTATCATTATATTCATCCAAACAAATGTACCTTTAGTTGTACCAGACATTAAAATGAACAAGAAACTGAAGAAAATAAGGGGGACATTAGTTATTAAAGTCTGTCTGTTTGTCTGTGTGCAACATAACTCATAAAGTTATGGACGGATTTTGAT
>JAPSES010114830.1:0-17209 GCA_029822895.1 Maxillicosta whitleyi | reverse complement strand
TTCATCCTCATCTGATTCAGGGTCGCAGACGTACGGTTGTATCTCCGAAGACATTTTATTAAATCCACAAACTTTACGGACTTTCCATCAACAGAACACTGCGGGTTGACCAACACTCAGCTGGGTGTTTCCTTTCCTTTGGATACAACTATTCACCCTCACATTCACACCCCCAGGTGATTTAGATTGACCGGTTAACCTGTTCAGGTGTTTTTATGGTGGGAGGAAGCCAGAGTACCTAGAGAAAACCCACACAGATATTGTTAGACACCATTGATGATTTCTTTCTGCTTTTTCCATTTTGGGTCACCTTTGCGTGTTGATTTTGATTTTTACGTTGAATGCCCTTCCTGACACAACCGGGCTTACGCCCCCTTGTGACCACATTGGGTTTTATAGCGTAAAGAACCTTTCCCAAGTGATCACCTGAGTCTCGAACTGGCCATCTTCCGCACCAAAGTCAGTGGCATTAACCACTGAGCTAGACACCATTAATAAATAATAACCGCAATGATTATCATAATGTGTCTTTAGTTCAGATTCGGGATGGACTAGTGGAGCTGAAGGTCATCAACAGGACTAATGTCTGTCAGCACCGGACACTATCTGGAAACATTAAGATGCTGTGGAAGACTGAGGCGCTGAAGGGCTCAGTGGAGGTACGTCAGTCCAAGAAACTCTATGGCCTGACTTTAACATGAATAATTCAGTTCACATACATTTAAACAGGGTTCAGTCACATGGATGTTTATAGAACAGCTTAAGAACATATATGTTCTTTTGTCACTTGGTGGAAGAAATGAGCTGTTAGACTGATGGAAAATGTAATGACACATCCAATCGTTAAAAGGTGTACAGGATCCAAAAAATGGTGAATAAAAAATGAGTGATGAATGTGTGGTGAATAAACATCTTCTTGGGAGTTCACAGGTTCAGTGGATCTTACCTCATTTTTTATTCACTGTTAGTAGATTAGCTGGAAATTAAAATCGCAGGTTTATAAAATAACAAAAATGTCTTTTCATCTTAAATGTACTTTGTGTTTGCTGCTGGGAAAATGTAATACAGTATATTTTTAGACTTTATTTTTTTAATTATTTTATAAACAACTGCCTGTGGTGGCTCAAAACAAAGGAATAAGAAAATTGACAAAAAGTAGAATGTACTGTATAGTAGAGTGATGTTGTGTCCAGTGATTATCATTTCATATGCATTAATCAAAAATGTAACTAATTAACAGTGTAAAAAGTGACTGAATAAAGGCCTCTTCAGCTGATCTAAATAAATGCACCATTCTTCTTTAAACATTACAGTAATCGCTCAAGGTAAGACAAAAACAAGTGGTGCCAGGCACAACAAACACCACCCCTCACATGTATTGTAGCTTAATTTGACATCGATCCAGCTGATGTCAGCATATCAATTGCCTCTATACATGTGCCAAGTTTGAAGTAAATTTAAACAAAATGCATGTTTTTGTAGACATTACAAATTTTGCCCATTGTAAGTAAATGGGGAAAAAAATAGATTTTAAAAATTCAAAAAATCAATTTAACTTTGATCTACTGTTCCCAAAATGTATTGACACTTATTCTGGGTCACTGGTAATCTATAAACCCAATTTGGTCTGAGTTCAACCAATAGTTTTGCTGTCGTTAGAGTGTTAACAGTCAAACTGAACCAAAAACAATAGCCCTTGCCTCCCCTTTGGGGGCGGGGTAATAATGTTTAACTGTGTATGAAGCATGACCACACTAGAGGCGGGGTTATCCAGCCAGTCTGTACACTAGTACATTTCACAGACAGGTTGTGAAGTTCAGTTTAGTCATGGGATTTGTTAATTAAAGCGGGCTACGTCCCTTTTTTGCAGCTCTGATGGTTCTTTATGTTTGGTAGAACTGCTGCATCATGTCACTGACTCTGCTGGACGAGTTCCAAACACCCTTCTGGTGTGTGAGCGCTCCTGTTTACACCACGGTGGCAAAGAAGTTGCTGTCCTGGGACTACGGTGGGAAACACTTCCTAATAGAGTACGGCGACGCAGATGGTCGTGTAAAGATGATGCTGGTGTGGCTGCAGGAGGAGAAGCAGTACTTCCTCATCAGCTTCACCATCTACCTTTCTGTTAACAAAGTCAACAAGCACTTCAGCACCAACTACTGAAGCTGAGGAGAAGTGTTACACGTTTAGGTATATTTGCATCTGAGTTTTCCCTGTGGAAGAAAACTTTGTATGCATTTTTGTTAATATTTGAAAGGTTTCTGATGCACTTGATAAAATTAAGTATAAAAGGTAAATGGGTTGTCATGTGTTGAGGTTGAATTTCAGCATTAATTTACTGTTTTCAGTAAAATATTTTTTCCACATCAACCTGCAGTTTTCCAGTTCTGTTCTGCGAATTTAGTTATTATGTGCGTTTCTCTTGTTTTGTTGCTGTGGGACATTTCTAAGCATACACCTTTGGACAGTGACTTAGTATCGCTATCCCACGAATGGTATATTTACAAACAAATATGGATAGATTTGCAATGCACCATCTTCAAACAACACACATGATACTGCACAAAATACAAACACTACAATGTTAAGCTAAAGATGAAAGGTTTAGAACAAAACCTTTGCAGTTATAAAACCATATAACGGACAATATTAGAACCCAAGTGCAAGACCATGCTTTTTTTTTTTTTTGTTTTTTTTGCTTTGCAATGGAGGAGAGTAGCTTGTGTCACAGCCCGAACCCCTAATAATAAGAATAAATATGATGAACAATAGTCCCCTGTGCACACGGGGAATAAACATTGTATCCAGTCATATTACTCTTATTGCGGTAACAGAGTTAACAATGTTAATTTGACCTTTTTTCTGGAGTAGATGCTAGCTCTGGAATGTAATGTTACTGGAAATGTCATATTTAGTGCTATTAATAAAGAAAACTTAGAAAACACTGTTTTTTCTCCTCATAATAAATAGGTTTCAGTAACAGGGTTGCAGGCATGTTGTGGGACGCAGCTTTAGTGCATCATTATAATTATATGTTGATGATTAACTGGGGAATTTCAGGCATGACTCAGAAATGATTTGAAACTATTGAGTGAGAAACACTTCTGGTTAACTTGTCAACATCAAACATTAACATTTTAATATAACAAATAGTCATCATGGCCTTCAGAAAAAGGTTTTTTTGGTGAGGTGGGTAGTGCATTATAGGCCCCTGTGGCACTGCCTAAGCGTTTGTCCTAATGGCATTTCCCCCCTTACATTTCTATACTTTAAGTAGTTTTAAAACCAGTATTTTTACACTTTTACTTGAGTAAAAAGCTTGAGTTGATACTTCAACTTCCCTCATATCTATATACTTGTACTTGAGTAATGAATATACTTTTGACACCTCTGCACAAATTTTTAATATTGTATTACATGTTACACAATATAAAATAGAAGCAAATGAAAGTCTGAGATACTTAGGTGTATAGTAAACCAGCTCCCACACGTGTTTGTTGGAAATTGCCGAGTATTCATCGTGACCTAGTTTTCCAAGATGGCGGAACACGTGAGCGCGCAGAGCGCCAGTTCCATGGACTTTTCTGACGCTGTAAGTAGTTTTCAGTGATTCCCTTGTGATATCTATAGCACAGAAAGAAAGGCAATACAATCAGGAGAATAATCCACCATGCTGGATGATCCGCTGTTGTTGTGACCGGTCCGAAGTCACGTGACATGTGTTTTCCGAAGTTTCTCGGTCACGCGCAGTGCACTCAGGTGAAAAAAAGGTGTCCGTCCAGATAATGTAAACATTGCAATTTTGAGATGTTGGAGGGCGAAGGATG
This sequence comes from Maxillicosta whitleyi, assembly GCA_029822895.1. Classification (NCBI taxonomy): domain Eukaryota; kingdom Metazoa; phylum Chordata; class Actinopteri; order Perciformes; family Neosebastidae; genus Maxillicosta; species Maxillicosta whitleyi. The sequence continues at coordinate 13,382 of JAPSES010114830.1, read as the reverse complement.
ATGTGTAACCATTAGTGACGAACTTTAGGTGGAAAATAGAGCCCAGTGGCTGTGGTTTATAAGCACTTTACCGAGACAGGTTTCATTTTGAATTGACTACCTTATGCGTCACTTTAAAATGTTTGTTCAGAGTATTATTATCAAAAACAGTCTGCTGTGCATGTGGCTTGTACATGTGCCAGCTATGCTTACACGGCAGTTTGACTACTGTATTTATTTACAGTGTAAACCAAGCACAGGCATACAGTGTCTCCTGTGAGCACTGAGCTGAGGGATCCTTCACTGTCCCGAAGCCTCACATTACTGTGCAAGATGTAAGTGAGTTTGTTGCCCTCTAGTGCTCAGTCACAGTCATTACAGATTCGGGACCAAGAGCTGTTTGATGTTCTGTCCCTCTTTGACAAGCCACATCTTCCTCATTTTTTATCCCTCACATCGACATCACCCTCTTCCTCTTTTTCACTTCCTTCCTGGTCTGTTCTTCTCAGTTGTCCTCTTCAGCTCGGACCTTCCTTTCTGTACCATTCTCTCTTGTCCTTCATTTCTCTCTTTCTCTTCCTCCTCCCCATTCTTAAAGGTTTTTCCCAAAATAACTAGTAATGATGCTACTTTTACTTTTTTCTTTTCATTACAGCTGCAAGTGTCAACATATAGACATTTCAGGGTTCAAATCCTTGTATTTTCCCCACTGTATCAGTTCTTTTCCCAGTTTGATAGTATGGATGTAACCTGCGTTAACTGTTCAGGCTTATTGCTACAATAGTGATCACACTGTGACTGAAACTGAAGCCCCTGAAACAGTGATCTTTTAAATTCAAACATGTCAGTTTCTGATATCTAAATGCTTCATAGACTGTTTACTACAGTCAGCTGATTAACCAAAGGGGAAAATCACATACGACTAAGTCACTTTTGTCTTCTGTTACTGAAATTATATTTTCTTTTTTCTTTCTTTCTTTTTTTTTTTTTTTGTTCAGACAAGGTATAGTTTTTATCTGCTTGACAGTTTCAGCTGTGACTCCAGTCTTCCTCAGAAGCAGGTCAAGCAGGTAACATCAAAAACTATACTTTGTATGAACAAAAGAAGAAAAAAAGAAAAGAAAATATAAGTAAGAGAGTAACACAAGACAAAATTAACATATTTAGCCTTGTACACAAAAGATGAATGATCCTACTGAACCTTTAACATATCCCATTCATTCCATATTTACCTGAACTTTAACTTTGTGTGTTTGGGAAGTGACTTCCCCTGGTGAAAGCTGGACGGCTCAGTGGCTCCACTCTGCCGGTCACACACTCTGTTTGCAGACACACACCTACATCAGATATGGTTTTACCAATATTTAGGACAAAAGCCTCAGTGGGTTGAATTCTTGAATAAATGCCTGAATGCACTTTGGATTTGTACCTAACAATCCTTTTTAGTTTTGGTCCAAATGTACCTAATTCAGTGTTAAAAGGAACCTGTTGGTCAGTTTGGTTTATCAATAAACTTGTCGTCCATTCACACTCCCCAGGTATTTCACAGCATTAAAAAAAGGCCCAAATATTTATTTTTCTGCTGCTGATACCACACTTTTATGATTCAATATGATGCTGTGACTTTTTTGACATATGATCATAGGTCACAGGACACTTTTAAGGTTTGAGCCCCCCAGTTCTTTACAATTTAAGAACCAATGAATACAAATCATTTCAAATTGTTGCCACATCTGTACTTGACCAAAAATAATAGATTTGATTGGAGTGTGTTTGCTGTGGTGGGTGTAGCTCACATCACTGTGGTCGTAGTGGAAAGGGAGGGAAATATTGAGTGATGTTTTTAACTCATCACTCAGAACCTTATGAGCATGTTAGCGTCAGGGACACATATTCCACAGCTGCAGTAGGTTTAAATGGATGCTCATGTGTATTTGAGTGGGTCTGAAATGAGTGGCACAAAGCAACTGTGATAGAGGTTTAAATCTGACCAGGGGGTGTGGTTACGTCTTTGCCCTGGACGATGCCACACACACACATACACAAGGCTCTACACCGGGGGTGTCAAACTCCTTTTAGTTCAGGGGCCACATGAAGCCAAATTTGACCTGAAGTGGGCCAGACCAGTAAAATAATAACATAATAATATATAAATGAGTTTCTTTCTCTCAAACTTTCTTCTATGTTTTCAGGCACAATAATTGTTCTTTTTTATATTATTCTATTTTTTTCATTGTTTGTTTTGTTATGATTATTTTCCCCTATGTTTTGTATTATGTTTGTGTCTGAAATAAACTGAACGAAAGGAAGAAAATTTACCAACTATCCTGAACAAACTGACATTTCTTAAGAAAACTGAGCACAATTTTAACAATATTATGGCTCAGTTTATCACTTACACATACAGTGTAAGTTACAACTTACAGATCACAGTGGATCTACAAATACTCAATGCATTTAATAACAGGCAGAATATTAGTAAACTTACACTTCAAACATTTCCAAAATGTTCTAATATTTGTTTAGATTATTCTTGTTTTTGTGAAATGATAGTTTGTTGTGGTGTAAATTCAGTAAAATGTTTACATTTACAAAGAGAAAAATGTAGAGTTGTGAGTATTTATATGTTATTATGTTAGTATTTTACTGATCTGACCCACTGGAGATTAATCTGGTCTGTATGTGGAACCTGAACAAAAATGAGTCATATCTTCAGTGCAATTTTTGCATTTCAAAAATTCATTCCAGGGGCCAGACTGGACCCTCTGGTGGGTTTGGCCCCCAGACCGCATGTTTGACACCCCTGCTCTACACACACAGGCAGAGAATAAATATGAAACTAAGAGTTTTAACACAAAAAAAGGGTGGGGGTGGGGTCATGAAATTCATAGGCTATCGTTATTCAACTGTTACACATGTTAATCACCGCACCTGCACCATTACCTGGTCATGTGGTCTTCGACATGACGCATAATTGAGTGAAAATTAGATTGATGGCTCACTCCTCCATTGTTTTTTTCTGGCCAAGATATCCACAATATACTGAATTTTTTTTTAAATATTGAAGTTGAAACGCACTGTATTTGAGAATATTGAATTAAAAACCTTTTTTTTTTTTTTTTTTTTTAAATAACTGAACTCAGATTATTAAATTATGTGTAAAAATCCAACAATAAAAAAAATCTAATTATGAAAAATAAACAGTAAAAAACTTCAACTATAAAACAGTCTAATCACAAAATACAACTATTAAAAAAAAAATCTTGCAAAACACAACTATTCATTATCTGATGGCACACAGAAATGAGTCATGCTGTATTTTACTTTCAATGAGTTTGTAATATTTATTTATGGATTAATTGCTGTTTTTAATCTTTTTACTGCATGTTTCTATGACACTACTTCAACAACAGATTTGAAAGCACTTTTCAAAATAATAAACATGTTAGTTCATCCACTGGAAACTGGTTTTACTTCCTACAGTCGTTACTTCTGGTCATAATGGACTTTGCTGGGATGGTGAATTATTTTCCTTTATTGCACTGTTCACATTTGAGTGTAAACCTTTAGCAATATAGGTTTTAACAGGCACATTTGTATTGAAAAAATACATCTTTTAATACCAATGGACCCTAGTTTCCCCTTGTTAACAGACTCAGTGGAGCTTTTAGCATCTTCAAAATCCCAATCATGGCTTTACAGAAACTGATTTTCACATGAAGTAAACTGCTGGTCTCGTTTATATAAGTTTATTTGAGACTGATGTAATGTCAGTGTTGTGTTCATGGCTGAACTAAAAATCAGGTATATCAGAAAAAATGACAAGACTACAAGCCTAGTCCGTTTGTTTTATTGTGTTGTTATTTTAAGTGAATCTTCCACTCATACAGTATCAGGAAGAGTGCATGCTCAGTTTGCAAACCCAACACTGATTTGGATAAGACATGAAGAGGCAGAGAATGCAAAGAGGGATATGAGAGAAGGAGGGAAATGAGGGGGCAGGGAAAAGGAGGAGACAGGAAGTAGAAGCAACGATGTGAGTGGAAACAGGTAGAGTTGATTTGTCTGTGTTCCCGCCTCCTTTGTGTAGGACAACTCTGTCGACTGGAGGCAGTGAGTTGTGAGAAGCCACTGAAGAGGAGCGGCGAAAAGAAAAAAGAATAGTCATGGCTGTGAATAAATGCATCAAATATCTGCTTTTCATCTTCAATCTGCTCTTCTGGGTGAGTCAGAGGAACACACACATATAATCACTTTTAACATGTTCACCCTATTTCACAGAAATTACATCATAACAGCTACTGTGTTGAGTTTGTAAAACGTGAATGTTCCATTTTCAGGTTTGTTTGAAGTTTTCTCCACTGATATTTGAGCTCAGGTTAAATATAGGATTTATGTGATTCATGCTGTTTGTTTTATATAGCGAAATGTATGGATCCTATCACTAACAGATAAAGCTGTGGCTGCCTTATATTTTATGTTTTGATATAATTTCTAAATTTCCTAACATACTTATTTGAATCTTTCGTAGTGTTTCATGTTTTCCTACTGTATTTGACCTAATTTATTTGCATGTTTGTTCACTTCCATGTTTTTGTGTCTTTCTACAACTTTCCATGTTGTTCTCCATTCTTATCAGAGAGGTAGAACAGGTTGTGTTAGGTCTGCCACCGCCCTCCAAACAAACGTTAGCTCAGTTTCAAGGCGTGGCCTGGTACGCATCGTTACATCTATCATCTGCAGCTTTATCCCTTGCCTGCCTGTGGTTATGTCTAAATCACTGTCATTGTTCAACAGTGTCTACAAATACTATCTGGTTTGGACAGAATCAGAAATGTTCCCATAATGTTTGTTTTCATTCCCTCAGTGGAACGTATGATTCATATTCTTGTGTATCTTCACATTCTCTGCAGGGAATTTCCTTTAAAACCCACAAACTGTGACCATGTTGGCTAATCAGTAGGTCAGTTTTTTGCCACAATTGAGACATGGAGGGTTTTATTATTAGTACAGGTTCTCCAAATGTCGATCATTTTAACTTTATTTTTCATAAATTTATACTTTCTGAAAAATTTCTACATATAGTAAAGTAAAGTAAACTATAGTAAATGTGAATATTAGGAGTTGGTTCATAAGCACTAGATGCATATAAGTAATACATGTATTCTTCAACAACAGTACAATAGTTATCAAGCTCTTGCCCTTATATGTTTTATTCTACACCACTTTATGGAGTATTAAATAAATCAACTTACAACTTATCAGAGCTGATAAATGTAAGTAGATGCAGAGTTTTACCCGTTTTTTTCTCCATATTTGTGATGCTGGCTTTGCCATCTGAACTGCTGATAGAAATCTCCCATCTTATATGGCATATATCTATGTTTCTTGAAATAATTTAACCCATAAAGACCCAGTGATACTTTTGTGGCAGTTCCTACATTACCTTTTCTCTATATTTAACTTTTCTTAAGTGGTTTATTGCCATATATTGTAATATTATCCTCATTAGTTTCAGTTTTTTTCAGGGTAAGTCATATATTTTCCTATATTTGATTCATTGATCATGTAGATATTTATAAAAGCTCAGCCTAAAGTAGAAAAGGTGACTTTTTCAGTCAAATCTGTCATTAACTGAACATGAACCCACTGTCTCCATCCACTGTCATTGATCCAACTCTATGGGTTTTACTGGTGAACCAATGATGTAGAAGATGACAGTGTTCCCATGGTAACTATGGAACCTCTGAACATCTCTCCATTTATTTTTCATTTTGTTACGTTTAATAAGGAATGCGCAACAAAAACTGCACAGAAGCTTACAGTGTCATGAAGAGGTCATCAAAGGTGCATTGTTCTTCATAGTTTAATGAATATCAGCCAGTATTTTCAGTGAAAGGTCTGCAGTTTTGTGCCTCTGGAAATTTGACATAGAATACATATATAATATTAAGATGAGGGTCTCATTAATCATCCACAAAAAAAAAAAAAAAATACATAGTCCAAAAACAGCATCTTCTGCTTTTTAAGGCTCTTGTTAACTAAATCATCATCAAGGCTAAACTTGTTTCTAAAGACATGAAATGTAGGCTGGAAATATGTTAAAAGTCAGTTACATATTATATAAGTATCTTTGTTGTTAGCAACTTGATAAGTCAGTTTCTGAGACACTGGTAATGTGACACCTGTTAAAGGGGAGGGCAACAGTTGTCAAGTGAATGAATGAATAGAGATGTTGTCATGTATGCTCAGGTTCAGCCAAAGCTAAAAAAAAAAAAAAAAAACAAAACCCAAAAAACACAGATTGGTGCAGAGTGGATACATAGACAGAACACTATTGTGGCTATAGTGGTTTACTAGTGGGACAACTGAGTGTTTTTTTTGTACATCTTGTTGGACTTGTGTACCCACTCCCACTTCAATCCCACTGTCAAAAAGTCTACGAAACCTAAATGATGGTATTTTTTTCTGCATACATCTTCGAACTAATATCTGTAATTTTTGTGGTATTTACTCATGTGATCTGAACACCGGTGCCAAAAGTCTTCACATTCATTCCTCACGTAGAAGTATAGATACTAGAGTTTAAACAGACTTCTGTAGAAGTTCAAGTATCAACTCAAGCTTTTTACTGAAAAGTATAAAAGTACTAGTTTCAAAACTACTCACTAACATGAGTGATATTTAACTTTTTTTTAAATGAAATTGTACATTTTTAAACATTTCCCTGTGGTCTACATAAAGTGTAAATGCTCTGCTTGGGTCTGAATTCATTCATTCAACTCCACAGGTCCATCTTCAACACTATTTCTGAGTAATGACACTAGAAAGGTGGTTTGGAGCGCTGGCCCTTTAAATGCGCATGAGCCCCGCCCCCTCCAGGTTGTTGGCTGTGTGCTTTGTTCCATTCAACCAACAACTGAACATTTTAGATAATCTACTCATGGTTTGGACATATTTTCAGTATGAATTAAAACCACTGCTGCTGATAAACAGTTATGTCATACTCAGAGAAATCTTTGTTGGAAGTCTTGTTGACCTTATATGTGCAAATGATGTGACATAACTAATTATAGACGTAACAAATTAAGCAGGAATTGAAATGGATTGTAGAAAGTCACTAGAATGTTGCCAGAATGAATATAAAGATATGTTTGCAGCACCTGGAGGGTTCAAATTCAAACTTTATGAAGGTCCAAATACACAAATAAATGAACAAAAGACTAATAAAAATGACTTTAACACACTTAAAATTATAAAAGTAAATATAAAGCGAAAAAATGCCATAAGGACAAAAGCTTAGGAGGTGCCACAGGGGCCTATAATGTATTACCCAACCTCCCCAAAAAACATTTTTCTAAAGGTCATAATGACTATAATGTTATATTAAAATGTTATGTTCTGTTTCAGTTGCATGTATACCCATTGAAAATGAACACATAAGTACTATATATGTGCACTACTGAGAATTAACATGTGTTTATGGAGTGGAAGATATGATGACCAGTTGAATATAAGTATTGAAATGGTGCAAAAAGTCAGGTGGGATGAAAAGAAATAGGGTGTCGGAATGGTATGTTTGTATTTATCATCCAACTACAAATTCACTCTATCCAGATTATTTGGATTTTTTTTTTTAACAATGACAAGCCTGGAATTAAGTCAAAATCAAATAAAAGTAACAATGCTTTTTTTTTTAAATATAGTTACTCCAGTAAAGTATAGATAACCAAACACTGTGTAGCCTATTTTTGTCAAGCTCATTGAGGTGAATCTGCACACCTTTCTAAATATACACAGCACAATCTTCCTGTTTTATTGTCTGAAAATAATCCATTATAAATGAAACCAATCCAACGTCCAGTTTTAGCTCATGTTGAAAACAAACCTGCTGCTGTATGAAAGTCGGGTTATTTCAGGTCCACTCATGTTCCCAGAAATTACGTTAAATCGATGTTAACTTGATTGGTGCCACTCAGTGGACATGATGTTTACCTAATGATGTTGATGCAATGGGCGTTTTTTTTTTTTTTTTTTACAGTAAAGCTTATTTAACTATAGATTGTAACTTGCAGCTTTATGACATCAAGTGGTTGTTTTCCATCAGCTCTGCAGGCAGAAGCCCTAACCCAGAAGATGAACAGGAATCAGACACACATACTGATGATGCATTAAAAACACCAGCCTGAGTGATGTAACTTTTTCAATTTACTTCTAACATAAATGATAAACCAGCGGTAAAGTCTGAACCACGGTTGACGAGTTATGAATCTCTAAAGCACCCTGGGTTTCACATCACTCACATCATTCTTGCAGCTTTAAGGCCTTTTGTTGGGCTTTGATGGCCTGAAAGAAAGGAGGAGGCCAATTATCTGCAGCTCGGTCTGTGCACATTAATGCCAGAGTGCAGAGCTCATATCCTCCATGTGCAATAATGGTCCAGACCATGGGGATACGCTTGTGCTCTAATGGCACACAGGTAGTTTAGGCAGAGGGGCACATCTGTTGGACTTCCTCTCAGAAACAAATACAAAATTAAGCAGATAATGAAGTCGTCTGATGGAGGAAAGTGTCAAACAAAAGTGTAGGATGGTGTATATTCAGGAATAACGTGCCCCAACAACCGAGTGATAGTGTTCTAATGATACAGTGAGATATAAACCATGTAGCCATGACTGAATAAATTTATAGTGGTTTTAGACACGGTGCAAAGTCTGGCTTAATGATTACAAATCATCCACAAACCAGTGTAAGGTTGTTCTCGCACAGCACCTGCCAAGAACCGCATAGACGCAGTCAAACAATGGATGGGAGGATTCATTTAATATGTCGTTGTTGAAGCAGTGTTTGGTTGTGTTTGCACTTTGCTGCCATTGTTGGGCTGTTTGGAGTGTATTGTAATAGTGCAAAGTGAGAAGCAGATGTATGGCTTCAGGATGTTCTGTAGTTGTCATTAGGGTGAAGGGAGCATCACACACTCCATTCACATTCAGAGTTTTTGTTCTGTTTGTTAACCCATAAAGACCTAAACAGCAACTGACGACCTAAATCACCTACTGATCTAAAATGTTTAATAACATCTGAACCACTAAATCTTCCAATCCATGTAAATAATTGGTGTAAAATGCAGTTTTTCAGCTATGCATGGTCATCAGATATGATTCTCTGTAGGAAACAATGTGGAAACAATCTTCTACTACACTGATTCACCAGTAAAAACCATAGAGTTGGATCAGTGACAGTGGATGGAAACACTTATTTTATCTTCAGTTAATGATGGTTTTACAAAATAATAATAATAATAATAATTTTTCCCTGTTTTGGATATAATAACCCTAAACTTTGAACTGAGTTTTTATTAACAGCTACATAATCAGTACATTGAATGTAAGAAAACACCTGATTTTCACTTAGAAATGCAAAATTCATAGTATTGTATTAGAGTAAATGGTGATAAGAAGAAAAGAAAGATTAAAAATACAGAAAAATAGTTTTTGGGTACTTCCACAAAATTCACACTGGGTCTTTATTGGTTAAATGAAAGCATTACCCTATTCTACCAGTGAACAGCTGACTAGTTTATCCCTCTGTGGCCTGTGTCTGCAGGTTTATACACATATTGATGTAAATTAATAATTTCAGAGAAACACAACATGTCTCACAGTGGCTGTTGTATTTCAGGTTTTAAAAAATGTCCCTCAAGCCCAATAATGTTACAGTTAGGATGTTCATATGGATCCAGTTGTGGTCCGGTTCTGTCCTGACTTGTCTATGAGAGCTGAGAGAAGGCTGAACAACCTGTGATGATTTGACATGCCTGATAGTTGTGACACTGCTGGAATTGTGTGGGTGGGTAGTAATTGTGCAATGTCTGCTCAGTGAGGTGGATTTGCATTGTTTCCAGCAGATCTGTTTGTATTTGAGTGACTCACTATACTACCTGTGAGTCAATGCTGAGGGATGGAATGTTTCAAGACCTGGAGAAACAAGGAGCAATTCAGTGGAATGATCTCACAAGTAAACTGTAAAATTAAAACCATAGTAATTTAATCGTGATGATTTATTTATTAGTTCCTTTAAATACAATGTGGGCTAACACAGCTGACATGTTGCTACACGCACACGGGGAGTGTTTGTTTTCCCACACCTGATCTTAGATTACTATGTTGTGCTGCAGGTTTTCTGTGAGGGAATGTGCTCACACACTTATGCAGGTTCCAGTCTTGTTGAATCTGCTGTGTAGGTGATAACTGAGTTTAAGACAGTGTTAGCTGGTTCGTGTGGTTGGCAGCTATTTTCAACATAGCACATTCTTTTTTTTATGCAGAAGGGGTCACTCCCATATACTTGTACATCTATCAGCAGGATTCCACTGAAAGTACTCAGCTGATGTTCATTAAACTGAGTTGAGCCAAGGATCAACACATGAGCTTTTAGAGCAGGGCCTAGAAATGTTTCTGGAACTAAGACCCAGCCTGTTGCAGGCCCCCAATGTGTCCCTTCTCAGAAAAGTGATCCTGCACCTCAGATCTCACCAGATGATATTTTAGTTTGCTTGTCTGTTGAAAAGATTAAGAAGACCATTATGGAGATCATCAACCACATGTTTTTCACAAAATAGGAGCCTATTCAATAAACCAAACCACTTCTGCCATGGGACGCCACTCAAACAGCTTGGTCTACCTGTGAAGGCCCCCAGGCAGTGATGCATTTAGATACAGGCTTTGACTGTTTGGCTTGACTGATTTTTTTAATTTATTTTTTTAAACTGTGAACATAGACCTAATAGCTTTTGTTACAACCGTCAGTTTTAAGTTACTGTTAGTATGAATAGAACATTGGTCATATTATTTGTCTTTTTTTTTTATTTGATAATGAGACAAAGACTGTACTGGCTGTCATTTACTTTATGGAACCCTCCATGTTTATAGACTATGAAAGCTAATGCTAACAGGTAAGTTAGAAATGAAAACAATATGTGTTAGCACCTTGTAAAAACAGTGTTAATAGAAGCTTTATAAACCACTCAGTTACATTTATCCTTCAATCTTATTGAGATGTAGAGAACAGAAACAGCTGACAACAAAGCATGTGGGAAAACACCATAATAAACATTACTCATTGTTTTCTGTAAGATCTGAGCTGGAGTTGAATCTGTATATAAGGGCCAGTGTCTGAACAACAAACCCATTGTGAGCAGAACGATGGAGGTTGGTCTCACCATCATCATGTTTGCTTTTGTGTTTGTCGTTCAACTGATCTGAACTTTACTTTCTGCTCCACCAAATGCCCTAAACTGTCTTTGGGTATGTTCTACAAGTGAATCAAAAAGGACAAAATAATCTTAATCTACATTCTCTCAGAAGATAGCTGCAGTGTGGGTAGAACTGTTTGTGAATTTTAGTTTTTTTATATTTTGACATAAAATCATTGTGATAACCGTAACTTGATAAACAGAAGTACTGTCTTTAACACACAGCAGAGGCTGTTGCTGGTTGGTTCAAATCCCCATCAGACTGTGGTGAAACTGGCTGTACTAGTCAGGTTTAAGTGTTAAAGTATGACTCATGCAAGCCTATAATTTTATGAACACATTTTTCCATTTGGTTTGTGTAATTTGAGAATAAACAGACCAAGGGCGTGTCTACTGCATGTGTTTAGAGCCTTCTGGCTACAAACCGACAGCACACCCACTCATGTAGACCTCGTGTCACCCAAGGAGACAATTGAAGCCCCCTTAGGCCCACACTGTGGTGTAGGGTTAGATTTTCATCTGTGATGGTTGTGTAAGAGGCTTGAGAATTTGCTATGTCAGTGGACAGGGATCATGATCCAAACATCAGTCCATCTGTGTGAGGTCATGTGCCTGTTTTTTTCACACTGTTGTTTCTGTTGGTTCACTTCTCATCACTACACCTTTCTCTTAAATAGAAGCTGGATGTGGATTTGTTGCTTTTGATTAAGGATTTGCATATCATCACTTACTATGGTGTACAAAGTGAATATAATGGCAATAAATAAAGATAATGATAGATTTTTATTTTCTATTTGTTTTTCAACATTTTACATTTACATTTATGCTTTTGTCTTACACTTTTTCACAAAGCAACTTAATAGAGGAGGAGTAACACTTAAGATACATACCAAAACCTCACTGCTAAAATGAAAAATTCTTTCTCATTTTTTAAAAGTAAATCTCCAGTTTTTTAAATAAAAAAAACTTAGCTCAGATAAACAGAGCAGGGAATTATGATAAATAATACCTATTTTTAAGAAATACCTATTTTTCCTTGAACTAGTTCCCTAAAATCATTGATCTGTAGGGTCCCAGTTAATTCTCTAATAAACCGCTCAGTTAAATCCATAGATGCTTAAGTGTTGAGCTGTAAGACTAGTTTATTCACAGAACTGAGAAGATTCTAAGGTGACCTTGGGTGACTTCAAAGGCACCACCAAATAAAATTTATTATTATTTTACCTCTATTGTCCTATGCTGTGAAGTTGGAGCTAGTCATGCAAGGCAAGGGAAGTAAATGTATTTATATAGAAATGTTCATACACAAGGTAATTCGAAGTGCTTTACAAAGGCATAAAATTACATTCATATAATAGAGAATAAGACATTAAACAAAAGTAAAGTGCGAAAAGATAAAATTAAAGAAGGAAATTAAAACAGAAAGGAAGTTAAAGAGATAGTTTTAAAAAAAAGCTGAAAACAGTCTTGACTAAAATTAAGAATTTAATGTTAAATCAATCACATTATAATTGTGAGCTGTAGTGTAGTGATGAAAAGGCTGTAACTGACATGAATTCCAATGGGAAACATGTCTGATGTGTCCTTCATACTGTTTATCTGAGTTAGTCTGTATGGCCGAGCTGCAGTCATGACCTCAGTTTTCCGGAACTGTCTTTCATCGCTGCGTGCTGACAGCCCCGATGATGAAATATTGATGGTGGATAATTACTGGCAGTAGCTCATTTGTGTCGGCTAACTGTCTCAGTGTTGTATAATACATGTCAGTCATTGGACCAGAGCCTCGCCCACCACCGACAGCTGGCTCCTCTGTGTTTTATCAGACCTTTTCCTATCATTCAAAGGGAATCTGATTTATTTTTTGACAAAATACATGGACAGAGACGAGGCACAGCCACTGCCCAGTACATTTCTTTAGTCGGTATCTGTTGACACAGTGCAGGTCTGCACTGTTTCTGGTGCATGTATTATCTTGTAGTCATTCATTCTGTTGACACTGGACATTAAAAGTTAATGTAAGCGATAAAATCTGATGTGTGACTTATTTGACTTTGACATAAAAAGGAAACTGATGGAGAAATATTAAGTATAAAAACACATTCATTATGGGATATGTCCACTGTTGACCTAAATCTTTATTTTCAGCTTC
>JAPSES010114803.1:0-17213 GCA_029822895.1 Maxillicosta whitleyi | reverse complement strand
ACACACACACGAACTCACACCCACACACACACACCCACACACACACACACACACACCCACACACACACACACACACGCACACACAAACACACACACATAACACCATTTTATAATTCAAGTCCTTTGACACATTATCTACATAATCACAGGTGGTTAAATATACGTCACACACATCACACCGTGTTTATGAAAGTAAATATAGAGTTTGCAGAGTTTCCGCCTCCCCCAGCGCAGAATTGTCTGTGGTATTTTAGTGGCGTAACAGTTGGATGAAATGCGACATGACCTTTCAGTCTGAAGTTACACGGCAAAACAACAGATGCGTATGCGATTTAGGAACACATATAAAAGTGGCCAGGGTCTGTCTTGAAAAAAATCTGATTTGTGTTGTTCAGACTGTTATAAAAAATCATAAATATGAGTCACATATGAGCAAAAGAGTCAGATTTGGGCCCCTTTCACCTGCAGTGTGAACATAACCTAATAGTCTGGATACCTTCTTGTGGTGGGGGAACTGTTGAGCAAATTCATATTTGCACATCACGGTTTTTATATAGCAACTGGATAGCTTAGTGGTTAACACTGCAGACTTTGGTGCGGAAGGTTGCCAGTTTGAATCTCTGGTGGGCCCTTAGGCAAGGCCCTTTGTGCTATATATCTTGTAAGTCGCTTTGGATAAAAGCGTCTGCCAAATGTAATGTAATGTAATAATATAAATTCCAAAACATAATATAAATGTATTTGATAATGTACAACTTTGGAAATAATTTTTAACCCAGAGTGTGTGACGTGGTGTAGAAGTGTGTTTTCTCTTCATTTGTGGGTCTTGGTGGTGAAGATTAGAATAGAATAAAATAGAATAAAATAGAATAGAATGGCGTAATTGAACATTCAATGAAGTTTGAAATGCGACTCCTCTAATTTTCCTTTAGTTAAAAACACGACCTCCATACATTCATTCATACATTCTTATAATTAATGAATAAAAACAACAAATAAATGTATAAAAGCAAAAAATCAGAACATGATTGCATGCTTGTATATCTGAGTTTGTTCAAGGTGTGTAAAAAAACAAACTCTGGTCTGTTTTTCTACTGGAGGTTGTAATAAATCTTCATTATTGATGAATAATCAAAATCTGCATCTTCTCCTCATCTTGACATTCTCTTCTATTGCATTTTAATTTGGACATTATACCTTCATTTGACAGATTTTTTAATTCACCTCGTATCATATTTGGATATTTACATGTTCTGATTTTCTCTATAATGCATTGAACATTTTTCTTCTTTTATAACAATGAAGCGAATGATTGAATTCTTATATTGAATTTTAGCAAAAAAAAAAAAAAAATCCCAAGTTGGTTTAATAACTATTTCCAAAGCTGTTCATTTCTGTCTCTTCAGAACTCCATGTATAAATCTCAGTTCTGCAGTGTGTGCTCACAGATTTACAATCCAGGCTCATGTTGTCACTCATTTGAATCTAATTTATTATTTTTTCTTTTTGATCCCGCATGCTTTAATGTGTCGTTCCAACTCATCCGAAGTTACAGACCGTGGAAGTATGAAGTGAAACCGTTGTTTATAAACCCCCCAGAACTGATTTACACGTGGCTCTTTTGTTTTTTCAGCTGAACCCAGAAAGGCTCAGTATTTCTCTTCTCTTTTTGCAAGTGGAAAATCTCAATAGAAAGTGGAAAAAAAGTAGAAAAAGGAGTAGTGTGTCTCTGTGCTGTCAAAAAGGAAGATGAAAGTAACAGGAAGCACCAGAGATTTAATGTTTCTTTGTACATGACGACGTATCGACTTTGACCAATCGTGTTCAGATCAGAGAATCACTCAGTCCGACTCCTGTTTCTGACAGAACGCCTCCCTGCACCAGTTTGAGGAACAGCCGGTGGAAAGACTCTTCCCTGAACTGGAACAACTCCCCAGCAAGTCAGTTCTTTTTCCTTACTGTCTCAAAAAAAGGAAAGAAAAAGGTGGCGCCATCTTACCAAATGTCCTGGTCCAACATTCTGTTTGTTGATTTAGCAAAGTTCTAATGACCACACATATATCTATACTTCTCAGTCTTTCTATTAACCCTTTCATGTGCTGTGGTCACTACAGTGGACAGCTGTTCAAAGGTGTTCTCATGAATATTCATGGCTTTTATTGTTTTAGTTCCATATCAGCCAATACAGTGGAGGCTTATGCATCACCCCAAACACTGTAATTCATACCATTACTGTAACTTTGCTGTTCTAGATAAACCTGATATATGCAGTAACATGTTTTTTTTGCATATTTTCTCCATGCAGGTGTGTTCAATTGTGAGAATACATCAGATAAGCAGCATTAAAAATATTTCATTTCATACTTTTCACATCGCATACAATTAAATACATGTTTCTTTACTCGTAACATTTTGTAACTGTAAATCGATTCTTTAAAAATCAATCACATTGGGTTTTTTTTTCCATGCCCAAAGAGGAATAAAAACACTAAGGAAAGAAAAACTTTGATTAAGGTTAATAATTCATGCATGAAAGGGTTAAGATCCATTCTGGATATATATGAAGTATGCACAGTAATAAAAACAAAGGTTTCAGGTTAAGAACAGCTTGTATCAACCAAAGTTTTACTTTATTTCAAATATGGAACAAAACAAAGTAATTCTTAGACATAAAACCGATAGTAAGAAATCATAGGGAAAAATCTTATATATATATATATATATATATATATATATATGTATATACATGAGAGCAAAGTATGACTTCATTTGCACATCGAAAAAGGAGCGTGAGGAAGTATAACATTTAATCCCACCCATTTTCCACACAACATTCTATCCTTTAGCTTCCTATCAGCATATTTAATTTTTTTCTTTATTTTATTAATTTGTAAAATAAAAATAAAAAATTAATAGAAATACATACGTTCTCTGTACGAATATATGAAAAATCTAATCCCTTAGATCTCTTATAAGTAATTAACCTCACTTATCATTCTCACATATACATATACTTATTTATTTACACACACACACACACACACACACATATATATATATATACACACACACCCATATTGACGTAGCAGAAAAGTAAATAAATAAGTACATACATGTATAAATCCTTGAAGGCAAAGTAAGCAA
Source organism: Maxillicosta whitleyi (assembly GCA_029822895.1). Classification (NCBI taxonomy): domain Eukaryota; kingdom Metazoa; phylum Chordata; class Actinopteri; order Perciformes; family Neosebastidae; genus Maxillicosta; species Maxillicosta whitleyi. Next base: position 14,069 of record JAPSES010114803.1, on the reverse strand, counting down.
TCAGACAAAGTAACAACAACAACAGCGACCAAACACACAAAAACAAGGAGTAAACGAAATAAGACAAGACAGAATATTAATGTAACATGAGTATTAGGACCCTCTATCTTTATACTGGGACCAGACCATCTGTTTATATGCCAGTTTAAACCCAGTAACAACAGTCTGACCTCCCTTTGCACTTAACGCGCCTTTAACCCTTTTGTTCAGACAATATGAGATTTACTGCGTTAATTGTCTGATGTTTTATTCCAGGTTTCATTCAACATGTCAGACATTTCTAATTGTTTGTGCTGCTTCTTGTCATGGGGTCAGAGGTCACATTACATAATAACATTAACCTTTACAACCCATTTAATTGAATTTTCTTTTGTGTCTTTTAAGGCTGTGCAGATATTTTCTTTATTTTCTAGTTGTATCTGAAGGAGAGAGAAAAGGATAAACAAATGTGTATGTTCATTTCAACTGTGAAAAAACAACAAAGATAAAGGTGGTTTAAGACTTTTATATAGGACTGTATGAATCCTGCCTTCAACTAACTTAGTGTTTAATAAGCAGTAAACTTTTTCACCCTGAAATCAGCATGGTTCTATACGTGGTTTATCTGTCACTTTACCAAACCCTTAAGAAATATGAATGAAAATATGACAGTTACAATAACTGCAGATATTAGGGGTTATTTTAGTGCAACATTTATTGGATGCCTTCAAGGCAAAAATTATTCAGTATCATAAACTATCATCTTGGAACCCTACTTACTCCCATAGAGCAATATTTCTGATTGTCACAAAAGCACCACATCACCAAATTTGACACAGTTCATATTAAATAACATTTTTCTTGAGAATGGCTCATAACTTCATAGATGTCATTGCCTTGTAATTTACAATGTAGGAAAAATCCAGGATCTGTAATAAAGACATAAAATATTTGGTTCATGTTCTGCTATGGTAGAGGGAAATCTATCAGTAGCTAATGGGAAACACATGGCATCATTTTGTTTAGTTTAATTTTATTGTGTTTTATCAAACAACACAGAGATTGAGGCATAATTTATAGAATTTACAATGACAATAAATTGACAGAACTCAAAAGGAAGTGATATAAACCATAATAAATAGTCAGAGATGGCTCAGTGTACTGTATGTTATGAGAAATTACACGTATAATATACTTTAAAGCAGTATGTTTCAGCACTTGTTTTTTGCCATTACTTTACCAAACACTTCTTCAGGTGAAAAACACCGTGGAATATATGACAAAGTTTCCGTGATTGCAGATTTGAGGGATTATCTTGTTTTCTTCACATCTGCAATTCAGACAGAACGGAACATTTGCTGGAGGTGTTTGAGGAATAATGGTTTAGTGTCATAAACTATCAGATTGGACCCAAAAATTTTTTTAAAAGGTACCTTCTTCTCACACCTGCAGGGTGATATTTCCAATGATCCACGCACCAATACGTCATCAAAGTGCCAAAATTAGAGAAACTGACAGAGTGCGATACTAGAAAAATGGAGATGGAAATTTCATGGATGGGGCTGCTTCGTAATTCCTAAAATAGGAAAAAGATAGGATGCGTAATAGTAAGTATATTGTTTATGTTCTGCTGTGGAGAGGTAAATCATCATTGTAGCTCCCTCAGTAACATGCAGAGATGCAGTTTTCCTTTAAACTACAGGGCATTCTTTATTCAGCTTCGTCTCGTGAAATACGATACGGGCAATATTACATATTAAACAACACAAAGTAAATACTGTCAACTTGGAGGATAAGTAGTAAACTGTACAGCATTGAGAGACATAAGCTTACCTCGCTGGCAGCTTGTTACTGCAAGGAGTTAGCTTCTTTACACACAGAAAGCCCATCATTCTTCAGAACATTTCTTCAAGAACAATATTCCACAATTGGGTCCCATACAAATGTAAAATGTCCTTCGTTACATTCTTCTCGCAATATACATCAATGCATCTCACAAACAAAACATAAAGTGTCCTTTGGTTCTGTTATGTGAAAACTGGGTTACCACTGTTTCTCAACTGTTTCCTGTTCACCTGTGTTCATAAATTATGTCCCCCAGAAAGTAGCTTCAATAGAAGGTTCCACCCCCAATACAACACAGGAATATGGCACACCACAAACCCATGCCCACAATGAACAAATGAAAGAAAACATTCATTTATATATTGGAAATATTATTTATGCCATTTAGGTAAGTGATGACAGGTATAATCAACGTTAGCTTAAGTGAAACATGGTGTGTAGATAATGTTATTTAATTTAATTTTATAATATCACAGAACATGGAAGCACATGTTACATGTAATTTTAAAACAATAATGCAGTGGAGATAGGGTGACCAGATGTCCCGAAAAATCCGGGACAGTCCCGAATTCTAAGCTGTTGTCCCGAATCCTGAATCTGGCTGTATGTGTCCCAAAAATTAACCTTATACAAAATAATGACTTCTTATTCTTATTCTTCTTATTATATTGACCTGATTTAAGAGTGAGATGTAGGTGAAGGAGGTTAAAGCCCCCCCCCCCCCCGAATTTCACCCAACCTCATCTGGTCACCCTAAGTGGAGAAAGACATCATTAATACATCAAAATTAAAGTGTGATGTTCAGTTCATCATGTTGTCCGTCCTTTTGGGTCCAAAAGTTGTGCCAAATCTCCCAAAATGTGTCAAACCTAATTATTTTGGGTTTTTTTTGTTTTTTTTTTCAAGGGTAAAAAGGTTTAATGATGGTCCCCAACTGGCTTTCCTTCCTGTCTGAGCTGCTTCTTTTTGCTTCCAGGACACAAACATCATTCCTCATGCAAAAACATTTTCATATGATATATTCATCAAATGCTCCTAACATCTAAAAATGTATCTAATCCCCCAAAAATCTAAGATCTAATCATTTATTATTCATTGACTGTGTATCAGTTTTGTAATATTTCTGTTTACATTAAAGCCTAAATTCTTTTTTATATTTTGGATTATTTCAGTGTTTTCTTAACTCTGAATTCATCAAAATAGGATAGTCCTCCTAAGTCACAGTGTTTTTTTTCCTTTTAAAGGTAAAGGGAAAAAGTCTCTAAGTCACTCATATGACAGATCTGAGCCTCTCGTGAATTTTATTAGTTTGGAAGAAAAAACCCTGGTGAACACCACATATTCCCTTAAATCAAATGTGACATTAAAAACAAATGTGAGCGGTTCTTGGATGAGGCGTATCGTATATATCTTAGACATTACAAAGCCCTGTGGGTAAATGTTCAAAGCACAGACACTCCTCTTTACCAGTGATTTAGCACTGATTTACAGCATCTGGGGACAGAAAAGGCTTTTTTTTTTTTATTATCAAAAATAGGAACTTGTAAATGCTTTGTTCTGCGGGTGTGAAGACATTGTGTTTTTGTTTGTGTTGTGTTAAAATATTGACACAGTCTGTTATTTTCTGTCATTTTCATTGTATCCTCATAATAATAAATAGGCCTGCAGAATTAACTGGGATTTTCAGTCTGTGCGATTATGTAAACACAAAAGGATGCCATTTAAAGGTCTAGAAATACAGTTGTGTAATTATAAAAAATGAGAAAATGGGAAAAATAAATAAATAAACACATCCTCTGCTGTCTGGTTATAATATGGATTTAGTGACACAGAGCAAAAAGAGGTAATGTGGTAAACACTGGTATCAACTTCAATATTAATCCAGTTAGCAGCAGCTACGAACAAAAAGGCACAAACAGAGACTGAAACCACAAAACAAAACTGTATTATAGTATCGTCAAGTTTTCTTCTTCAAATTAAAACTCATAGATGCTTTTTTTGACAGTTGTTCGGAATAAAATGATGTCTCATTGCTGTGTCGACCGATAGTTTACATTATAACTCTGTTAGCTTAGCTCCGTTCTTAGACAGAAAACAGCCACAGTAAAACCATGAATCACCTCCGTTTTCTGTACAGTTTGTGTTGTCAGTAGCTGCACTAAAGATCTGTTTGGAATCCAACAACCATCAACTTAGCAAAGACATCCCATAATAACTTTATACCTTCATAAACCTCACCTGTTTAGCAGAAAAGCTGCCATTGCAGCATCAAATCTAAAAAAAATTTTCTTTTTTATTTAGAGCGGTGTCCAGCGGTGAAAACAACAACATTGCTTTTACACTTGATCATTTTTATCACTTTTGTATACTCTAAAAGTTGTTTCTTCATGGTTCTCATCCCATCTGGTCTCTTCTTTATATATCGTTGACACATAAAAACTAAACTCACACATAAAAACATCAAAAGTCTTTATTCAAAACACCTTAATGATGCTTTATGTTAATTTTTCTGTTAAAATGGGAATGTAACATAAACTCTCCTTTTATACTTCTTGTATTTTTTTTGTTCTACTATATTTAAGTTTGAGTGTTTGACTGAAAACTTTTAAATGAATTCAGTTCAGTTATAAATAACACTTTTGCTCACAATATTTTTTTTTTAAATAGCGTTGCCTACTTCATCTGTTAGGTTTTTATTACAGGGTTTGGAACACTGATATTGGTTTTTTATACAAGTAAAATACCTCTTCCCCCAGTCATGGGTGAACTTATCCATAAAATCATCATCAAATTAAATATTTATTGTGATATTACCCATTTCATTAACAGTAATTCTTGGTTTCATTTGAAATGGTGCTCAAAAACACTGTGCATGACTTTAAAGACATGTAATAAAACATCAAAATAACATGTCAGTATTGACCGGAATGTATATGGCATAAAGTAAAAACACAACCATAAAGTGTTAATGATGAAAACACTGTATGTATGTCACTTATGTAACTCAGAGTTCTGTACCTGCAGTGTGATTTCTAACCATTCCTGCTGAATATTTGTCATGTTTTTCCTTTTCTTTAGTGTGTTGTGGTTGGACATGTTGAGTATCGGCAGTGGTCGGCGCCTATCAGCTTTCGGATGTCAGAATGGCTGCGTTGGACTGGCCCTGGTTAACCAGACCGGACCAGGTGAGGAAACAAAAAAAAACAACGAAAACTAAGAAAACCTCATAATAACGTCTCTGACATTCTGAGTGGGTCACCTCTGTCACACTTCTGCCATCACACATTTCTCTGCTATATTCCCTCCTGATCTGAAATGCAAAGATTAGAAACAACAGATGAGAAGAAATACACCTGCGAGATGAGATTCAGTCTAAGTGAGACAAAGGTGTGACATCTCATCATGCAGAAGCCGGTCTTATAAAGCACGGTGTGTATGTGTCAGATGTTTTGCAGAGCTGGCGGGTGCAGTTTGACAGTCCAATTTCTACAGTGCTGTTATTTCCTCTGAGCTGCGGACCTGAACCACACCGACCCGGCGCCGAGGAAAGTATGTGACTGCGCTGTCGTACTTTTATAACTCCAGATTGTTTATTTTCTGCCTTTTGTTTGTATTGTGTAACTTACATATGTCATCACTGTTGAAATCTGGAGTAAAATTGAAGTACTTTTTGTCTTTTTTTTTCAGGCATAGAAAGGGGAGGCTACAACCTTTTGGTGACTAGTACGATAGAGATGGCTGTTGTGTACAGGTCAGCACCAGATAAACATAGAAACATTTCATCCTGTTGTTCTAGGCCTGGGGATGAAATGACCAGAACCTTTTGCTGACTGACCAATCTGCATAATAATACCCCCCCCCCCCCCAAAAAAAAATTGGGATTATAGATTGCCAGACATTTTGGGAACAGTAGGTCAAACTTATTATTTCTTTATGAATTATTTTAAATCTTATTTTTCTTCCATTTACTTATAGTTGGTGTAGTTCAAATGTCTATAAAGACATCACACATTAGTTTCATTTTACCTCAAACTTGGGATATATATATATATATATATATAGAGAGAGAGAGAGAGAGAGAGAGAGGTAATTGATATGCTGACATCATGACATGAGCTGGATCGATGCCAAAATAAGATACAACATGTGTGAGGGGTGGGGTTAGTTGTGCCTGACAACAGTGAAACAATGACATAATGATCTATTTAAAAAAATAATAATAATAATATCAGATTATTTTCCACCTTTAATGTGACCGATAAACTGTAAAACTACTGAAAAATAACCTGAAATCTGAGAGGGATCTAATCTAGTCTCAGATAGAGGTTGATCCATATGTAAGCATAATTCTCATCTAAAATGAAGCTGTATGGTTGTTGTTAGATTAGATTAAATTTTGGGCTGTTAAATTAATGCATTAATGTGTAAAATTAATGCATTAATGTGGATTAATCCATCATCATAATTAATCTTACTAAACATTTGAATTCAATTAACCCATCTGCAGCGCAGAATGATTCTGAAAATCTCTGCCAACGCATGTCGGGCAGTTTGTCCAAGTAGAGTTAGCGTTGTGTGGATGCAAATGAACAGTTGATTTAGTCGTGACACGGAGCAGAACCAACCCATAAAGATGAAAGACGCTAAAGAGCACGTTGGTCCTCTGGATGGAAATGTGAGGACAAAAAAGACCGACAGCCGAGCAGTGGACTGTCATAAAGAATTATACACACTCTGCAGGAAGGACTTTTCTTTTCACCGAAGCACTTCCATCCTAAAATACCACATTAATACGAAGCATATGTTAGTTGTGGATTTTGCTATCACTTTGGTTAAGGCTACAAATAGGCTACATTAAGTGCATATATTCCCTTGTTTCTTGAGTGTGTTTGCTCTAGCAAAATGAAATGCCATTAATATAGATTAAAAATTAATCATGATTAATCAAAATTAATCCGTGGCAACCCTGTGATCAATCTGATTACAATTTGTAATTGTTTAACAGCACTACTTAGATTACATTACATTATATTACATTCCATAACAGTGGTGTAGTGAGTTTTATGTCCACTGTATGTACCTGATGTCACCAAAGTCACCAATAGAAAACTTTCATTGTGAAAAGTAGTTACCAGGGTGTTGAAACCTAAAACTAATGAATGGAAACATATGATGACACAACTCAAATGTGGAAAAAAAAGAAAGTAGTTGTCTCTTGCTGTTGACCGCATATGTCATTCTGTATGTGTAATGTCATTTTTTTTCTTAAATGGAAAATTGGCACAGAAAAAAGAACCTGCATCAAAGCCAGGGCATTAGTACCACTATCTCATGTTTTTTGGATGATACCCAGCTCTAGCGGTCACTGTGAACACCTCGGCGGAGGATGTGAGGTTGTTATAAATGGATCTGTATTTTTTCAGAAATGTGCAGGAACACGGCTTGTCTCGCTCCGTGTGCCTTTCGGGAAGTGATCAGTGGGATGCGGTGCTGAGCGCTCTTGTCATTGATCTGGATTTTGACGGGCAGATGGAAGTGCTGCTGGGAACGTACGGACAGGTTGGTATAATCTTCAATCGTGTGTTCATCACTAGTGGTGCCTTTTAATAAATTTACATTGAATACATGGTTATGGACTGATAATTCACTGTATAAGTACAACAGATTGTATTAAATCCTACCCATTATGTGCATATGTATTTCATATGGGGGGGGGGGGTGAGGATCATGCCAACGGTGACACAAAATCAATCAGCTTTTTCACTTGATGAAAATACATTATTTGACTATTAACGTGATAGTATGTTTTTATGTTATAGATAAATAATGACGTAAGTTTCCTTCGGCGTTTACCTTCAGGGGTCGCCACCGCAGCGAATCACATTCACATATTGATTTGTAACAGGTTTTTATGTCGGATGCCCTTCCTGACACAACCAGACTTGGGACTGGCACAATGAGGCTTGCGCCCCCTTGTGGCTACATAGCGTAAAGGACCTTTCCCAAGGGTCCACCTGGGTCTTGAACCGACAATCTTTCGCACCAAAGCCAGTGGCGTAAACCACTAAGTTACCCAGTCACTATATAGATAAATAAATAATAGAAATAAATTTAAAAAATAGGCTACACAAAATATAAGCGACTGGGTTTTGCGACGGTAACGCTGATGAAAGTTTTCACCATCTCCTTTATGTGTAGCTGTTCCACAATGTCTGCGTGCACGTGTATGAGAGTGAGGCGCGTCAGCCTCCTCTGGGTCATGCTGCTCCTCAACCAGGTTTTAAGGCATCGAAGTCATGCACACGTAAACTAGGAAATCTTAAATCTACAATGAAAAATGTCAGCATAAATTAAACTGTTTTTAGAATACTAAATAACCAACAATAATTAGATCATAGGTCTTCACTGATTTATCGATGACTTTATTTAATGCTTTAATTTAAACATTTGAAGTGCTTTGTCCTGTGGTCCAAAGAGGGGTTCTGCAGAACTCTGCGCAGCCCTACTTCCCACAGCCTTGGTTATGTGATATAATAAAATGTATCTTTCAAAAATGACCTAACCATTATAAAACACATGACTTTCACCCTGCGACTCCAGGAGGAGCTGGGAAAAAGACGCTGGAGAAAATGGACAGTCATCCCCAGACCTCACTATTCTCTTCTTTTTAGTTCTTGTTCTGTAAAAAAAAATAAAATAAAATGCTTATAAATAAAAAGTGTCAAAAAAAACATTGTAAATACAGACAGAACAGGTTCGTACGGGTGCTTGAAATCCTTGAAATTGCTTGAATTACAATGTTATGTTTTCAAGGTCTGGAAAGTGCTTGAATTTTTGTTTAAGTGCATGAAAGTGCTTTCAATTCTAACTTTTGTGTGATTTTATTTATTTATTTTTAATATTAACTCTACCAGGTGACATGGCAGGTTTGAGCTACTTACTTCCAGAGACGTGATACATTTTGAAAAATAAAACTTCTTGTCAAAAAAGAAAATTCCCATATATTCTCAGGTTGATTCCAGGTACATTTTTATCTCAGTCTTTGGCTCAGTGCGAATGTGCCTGAAGAATGTCAAGTGGCTTCGGTTTTTTTGGATAAAACTTTGTGTTCTCTCTTAAATTCTAAACTTTTTGCTATTATAAAACATAGCAATGATCAACACCAAATTTATTGTTTAAGATTTTTTTTTTAGCTGATTACGGATAATTTTGATGTGCTGAATCCAAAAATCACATTGGTTTTGCTCAATCAGGTCAACTTTCTGTACTAAGCTACATTTAAAAACATTTTTTTAACGTTTTTGTTAACATATACGACTGTTTTCATGTCATTGAAGTTTGTAACATTTAATTAATACATTTTATTAGAAAACAATGGGGTTTTTTTCTCCTAAAACCTTATTTGGATGAGAAATATTAACGAAAAATCAACTGATAATTTCACAAAAATGTAATCAATTTAGTCAGAATATTGGCTTTTTCGAAATCAAGTTAGCATAAAAACCTGACCTGATTGACAAAAATGGATGGTGTTTTTTTATTCTGTGGTGTAAAATTCACTTGAAAAAACATGACAACTTCCAAAATGTAAATGTAAATCACTGTGATAAAAAAAAAAAGAACATGTGCACGCCGTGACCCTAGTGAGGATAAAGCAGGTTCAGAAGATGAATGAATGAATGAATAATCATGTACGTATGTATTCCTGTAGATATGGATTTGACCCTGGTAATAAGGTGCTGTGCTGGAAAAATCTGACAATGACCCTTAAAATTGCTTGAATTTGACCTTGAAAAATGTGTACGAACCCTGGAACAAGCAACGTTCACATTCTATAAATGATTCAGTACAATAGGTTATCTATTTATATGCAATATAAAATAAAGGACGTGTTCTAAAAAAGATTTCAGCACAAATTCTGGAGCAGTCACATTCACCAAGGGGCTGTTTTCACACTGTAACTGACTTAAACGTCTCCGACATAAGCAGCTCTGACAGTTTCAGGTCCTTCTGTAAATTATTCCAAAAAGAAGGGCAGCATGGTTGGGACTTTTATTCTGTCTAACTCTACTTTAAACACCACACGAGATAATATTCAGAGAAATTCAACGACACAGAGAGGTATAAATACACAAATAATGGAACAAATCCAAAGCGTTCATCTGTGAGTTTACTGTGAGCCTTAAGCATCAACACGTTAACTCTGCTGTATTGATTACAATTACCATCTTGTTAGCATTAGCCGCTAACAAGTTGAAGAAGACAGTGAAAACAATGCATTGTGGGATGCAGTTCATCACACAGCAGCTTAAGCAGCGCTAACAAATATGACTAATGTGGTACACCTGGACATCTTTGGACATTTTTGGGTAGAATTGATATATTAATAGAATGCAGGACACTATTGTGAGGACTTTTGTTTAACTTGATCAACCTTTAGGAGATGACACATAAAAGTTATTAGAACAAATCAACACCAAACAATCAGTGTGTCCTTATTAAAAAAAAACCCCAAAAAAAACCTGGTATGGTCTAGTTATCCTCCCTCTTACCTTCTTCGCTTCTTCTCTTATTCTTCATTTACTATTTTTTTAATGTTGTCTTTTGCTCTTAATTATATTAGTTACTGGCATTTTGACCAAGGCTCCCTGAGAAGTATAGGATAAATAAAATGTTTGTTTCACCACACCAAATAAAGCTGGAGAGGTTGGTAGTTCTAAGAATTGATTTCTTTTTAATTTTTGAATTTTAGATTTCAAATTGAATTTTGGTAACTATTTGGGGCATGTTTGGAAAATGAAATCTCAAATGTGTTTTTAATTTGAATTAAGTCAAAGAATGAGCAGTCACTAATAAGAAAATGAAAAAGCAAATTGGATGATTTATTAACAATTTTATTTATGAGTCAAATAATGCAGCTAAATTCAGAAAATGGAAAAGCATTTCTACTAATGCATTTCCATTTGGATTATGGTAACTATACGCTTCCATATATAAGTGTATCTGAACTGGGTTTAGCGTTACTGCAAATAACTGATAATGATAACAGTCTTACATCTGTTTGCTCTGCAGGAACTTCTCTGTTACAAATTCCAGCCGGCAGTCGCAGGAGGAGACGGACAGTTTCAGCTGCAGTGGAGGCGGAGCTTCAAGAGTCCCTTGCTGTCCATCATCTACTTAGACTTGACAGGAGACGGGCTGCGAGAGCTGGCCATCCTCACGCTGAAGGGGCTGCACGTTTTGCAGGTATGAAGCAATATCGTGTTGGTTAAAGCTGCCGCGTAGCTTCCCCTCAGGATGTTTGTGTCTCTGCTCTTCCTCCTGACACTGTTCTGTATTTTAGCATAATGAACAGTGTAGTGCAGGAAGGGACTGCGCTCCAATAATGAGATTCTCAGTAAGAAAAAAAAAAAAAGAAGAAGAAGTAGAAATATGTAAAAAAGGAAGCACACCTCAAATTTCCAAGTCAAATCCGTTCTTCATTAAAATACTTATGCCCACTAGAGGAGAGGAAGTTTTAAAGACACGGACCCAGACGGAAACATTTAACAATTTCACTCCACTGTGACACCAAATGGGTTTAATGAATGTGTTTTAAGTTAAGACCATTCATAAACTTTTGAAATCCACAAATGAGCGTTAATGACTCTACTCGTGCCCTGTAGGGCTTCTTATTTCCCTATTTTTCACCTTCTCAATTTCTATATTTTGGTTAAGAATGTTTGTTTATAGATGTTGATTGAACACAGAAGTAACCATTTAAGGTGCAAATGCAACATGCATTTAATCGAACATTTAACATGCAAAAGCAGCGATGTGATGCACGTGTGGATTATAAAACGATGACAGGGACAGGACTTTAAAAATAAAAGTTTACTGAATTAAAATCTGTAATTGTGTGATGTGTGTATTAAATAAATATATGTACAACAGCCCTACACCGCTCACTGACACACTGTGGTTTAAATTTAAAGTTAATCTTACCCTCTTAAGTCGGAGGTCCGTCTGTGTTGCCATGGTAATGTTATGCAACGCTTCTATCAGTATATACGTTCTATCACACACTAAATATTAAAATATTTAAATATATGGCTGCAAGAATTAAATATGCATCAATCTCATAAAAAGCTGTCACCCTTTCTGTGGTGGTAAACTATGAGAATAAATGCAGACAAAGAAGAAAAAGTAAAAAGTATATATACGTACTATACATCCATGTAACCAGAGGAACATCAGCTAAAGCCTCAACAAACCCAGAACACAATTCAAACAACAAACACTGAAATGGCCAAATATATAAAACAAGCTAACAGTTTGAGACCAGCGTATGTCGGGAACACTTTAGTGAAACCACAGACCAATGAGACAAACCTTGCAGCGCTAAGCTAACGCTAATCAGATCCAACAGTACAAGTATGATAGCGCTACTGCTAAAATTCACCAAATAAGACAAAGAGCAAAAATAAAGGTTGTTTTATTAAGTAATTTTGCCTAACACGGTTTTGTATGAATGAAGTGTCTGATGATTTCTTTTGGCTTTTTCCCTTTCGGGGTCGCTACAGTGAATCACAGAAAACATGTTTATTTGGTTTTTATGTCGGATGCCCTTCCTGACACAACCAGGCTTGGGACGTATAGCATAAAGAACCTTTCCCAAGGGATCACCTGGGTCTTGAACCGGCTATCTGCCATACCAAAGGCAGTGGCGTTAACCACCGAGCTACTCAGTCACTATAAACTTCTGTTCTTCATTAATTGACTGTTTTTTTGTTACATTAAACTGAATCCGACAGGAAACAAACAGACCAGGGCTTAAGTTTACATGAACACTCATAAACCACAGCAGTAAATGTAACAAAATATGCTACAGATGTTACACGTCATATCAAATTAATATTTATGTATTCTATAAATCCACTTAAATCACTAGATTTTAGAAAATTATACGGACTGATTATCTGGGATTTACATTGCACTTAGTGTTATCATTCCTACTAAACACCATATAAAACTTGAAGGTTTTATCAAAGCCAGTTTTTAACGTATTCGAATAAAAATATGGCCTGATGCTGAATGAGTGGTCCAGAAAAAAAAATGCTTTTAGTTCAGGATGGATGAAAGAGGAGTTGGTCTTGTAGGAAAATATGAAGACACCATAATAGACTACAACATGAGCAGTAAATGCCAAAATATGACAAGTCTGATGTGGTTCAATATGGAGATAAGCTCCTCTGAAAGACATGAAAAAACATTTACAGATTCCAGACAGCTGTGCATATGCAGCTGTAGATCTTCTTTTAATTAAGTTGAATTTAGCTTTACTTAAGGCCAACTCCCGAAAACATGCATCTGTCATGAATAGGTCAAAAGTAATGAGTTATTGGATTTAACATCTTTTTCTATAAAATCTGTCTCGTATATTGATTACTGGGACTGTTAACATTATTTTCTGAAAATATGAAGCAAATCACAAAATGGCAATTGGGGAAAATATTCTGAAATCTGGTAATTTATTATTATTTTTTTTTTATTATAATTAGGATCTACACATAAGACCTCCAGATGTTGAATGCATTACTTTTTGTCACAATCATTGGAAGTTTTCATCACCATCAGTATGAAGAGGCTGGGGCTATGGTTCGACAAGACTGAATATGAATGAATAAAAAATAAAAGATCTTTAATGTACCGGGACTGTCAACGTTTCCTGAAAACGTGAAGCAAATTGGAGATGGTCAAGCCGGGTGTTCTTTAGACTGACTTTATTATTTAGACTGACTTGAAGTGCTGATGGCTCATGTTGTTTCACCACCTCCACTCACATCTCTGTGGGAGGGGATAAGATGCAAGATGACTGGAGGAGGTGTAAAATGGGAAATGATGAGGAGAATGATAATAAAAACACAATTTCTGTTTATTGCCATCTAGTGAACAGCTTTAATTATATATATATATATATATGTGTGTGTGTGTGTGTGTGTGTGTGTAAAATAGAAAAAAAAGGTGGCCAGAGACTTAATCGCATAAGTCACCAAGCGGCCACAAATCCTACCATCAGTTGAACCCTTGAATGCAACATATACTTTCCATAATCATCGAAACCTGCTTCAGTATGAGCTTCTTTTTCCATCATTGAGTCCAACCTGTCTAACTTATGTTTCCTTACTATGCTCCACTTGCTTTCACTGCAGATCATAATGAAATCCATTTTTAATTAAATATTCTGGGACAGTCAGTTTTTATGG
>JAPSES010114749.1:0-17224 GCA_029822895.1 Maxillicosta whitleyi | reverse complement strand
TCTCATGTTTACCCCCCCCACCACCACCACCAACACAACCTTAACAGCACCCCAGGCTGTATGTGTCTTCTGAACTAAAATTAACTTGACGTCCCTTCTTTCAATGATACAAATATCTGGCATATTAGACAAATTTACCTTCCAAAAAAAGTTCTATTTTTAATTAATTAAATGCTGTTTGGCACATAACGATCAGATCATCTGTACTGTAATATTTCACTTACGTTGTTGAAGAAACCACGTAACTGTAGCAACTGTCAGAACCTGTATTAAAACCTGCCCTCATGTGAATCAGCAGCATCTCAGAGGTGTTAATCCTCTCAAATGAAAACTTCCCATTAGGCTAGATTGATGTGCAGTGACAGTAATGCTCCGCCACAGTGACAGTCTGGCAGCTGAATGCTTATTTTTTTTGGTTCAGTAGAGCACTCAGCTGGACATCACATTACAGGGGATGGTCGGGGTAATGACTGGAGCTGAAACTTGGCACACCTCCACTTTAGCATCCAGAAAACCGCCTCACCACTAACATCACAATGTGCATCTGCTCCATGAAACCGCACCGTTGTAGATTATTTCACATGCAAGACTCCAGAATAATATACATCCTCTTTTACATCATTTATGCTTTAATTGATCTGACCTGCCCATTGGACTAATTTAAAACAATTATATTTATATATATGTGAAACAATGGCTTATTTCAAAGTAAATACAGTGACACCGTAACATTCATCGAAAAACATTCTCTCCTATAAATTGTCTTTCTTAATAAGTGTTCCTTGGGATTTACATAAATAGGTTAAAAACAATAAATAAAATCAGTCCAAATGTATTCTCATATCATACAAAGACTCCTTTCTCATTTTTCCAAATTACATAAAACTACACCCAAGATCATTTCTTTAAGACATTCACCAAAAAATAAATAAATAAATCAATAAAAAATGCACTAACGTAGAATATGCAAATGAATTTATACTCCACTGACATGCCTTTTACATCAAACTAGATTACATGTCTTGATTACAAACCGTATTCCACAACATCTATCATATCAAAATATACTTCTCTCTCTGTTTTCTAAGACACAGGGATAACACATGTACTGAATGCATGTGGATTATTTCTTTTTTACAGGGGCTGTTCTCGTGTAAATGTCTCACTTTAGTTCATGAAATGAGCGCACACTGAAAACCTGCTGGAGTTTGCTGGACTGTTCGATGTATTACATTCATTCAGATATTGTGCATTAGCAAAATCATTTGCATTGAGCGGGTAAAGCAATACAACATATAGTGCTTTACTTGCTTGTGTTGGCATTGAAGATAAATAAAAGCCGCCGGATTGTATTAGAAAAAACTTAGAAACGAGTAAAAAAGGTTTTGCAAAGTACTTGTAGGTGAAAGCAAATAAATTTGTTTCTCAATGGCACTTCACATGTTTCATAAACTGCTTTTTGCTTCCTCAATATGGGCAAAGTGTGTGGCTGTCTGACTAATCAGAAAACATTAAGCTTCTGGACTTCATGTCGTATTCATATGTACATAAATGTAAAAGACTTTACTGATAAATAAGTAGGAATCCTCTGTCACATTCTACCATAAAATAGTCATAATATATAGAACCCAGGTAAACTAAAATACTCCATATAATGAATGATTAAATATTATAAATTCTCTTCTTTCACCTATTCCATTAAAAACACCTCTATGACGATAGCTTACATCGCCGTTAGCAACAGTATCATCTACCTCCTTCTTCATCACAGCCCATGAACGTACACTACATATGTAATAATAAGCACAGACGACTAGAAATGGGGGCTTTTACAAATTATATAGACTCTAAATGGAACCTCCTGTGGGTCTGATTATCGTTTCATCATAAAGCTGCTGCGTTGTGCTTCCTAAAACTCTGCACAATCCATAAAAAACATGATATGGCATTTCTATGTGACTAGCCCACAGTCACATGACTTCTCTGTTTTGATGGCACTTGGGCTGAATTAAATAAATGATGTAAACACTGGGCTGATGTGTGTGACGTCTATACATAAGTAAAATGACTCTTAAATACAATATGACATCAATCACTCATGCAAAATTAAAGTCTTCAGAATTGAACTGAACCAGAGGAACGGGGCGACCGAGAAGAAGGGAAAACTGAATGTGAGATTTTGTGGATGTAGTTAGAAAAGTAAAGAGGATGTTACTCAATGGTCATAATATTATAATATTATAATGAAGTTATAGTGCAAAAAATATATTCATAATAAAATATAAACATAAGAGTCAGAATCAAAATGATCTGTTACACAATCCAATCATTACATACTGTGTAACATGTTGATATTTTACTTTTTTCAGCTGCTTAAGATTCACTTGTTTCTTTTAAACTGTAATTTCATTCATGTTTTGTTGTCTTGTTTTGCTTTCAAAAAGATTTATTTGTGTAATTGTTTTTTTTTTTTTAAATACAATAACTACTTTCCTTTGAATAAAATACTGTTTATTCTCACTCTTAAATTAATACTAAAACAATGTTCAGGTCAAAAATGCAGAAAAACCCAATAAATAATAATAATAAAAAAAAAAATATGAGGTATCTGTTAAAAGTTGGTTGTAGTAATAAACACCTTTCATCCAAAACTTTCTAACAAAACAAAGTGGTGTTAATGTTGATGATCTCATTCCAATGGGATCTGTCAGTGGGTGGGATATATTAGGTGGTACATAAACATATAGACCTAGAAGTTGATATGTTAGAAACAGAAAAATGTTCAACAGTTGGGATCTCAGTGATGAAATAGTGATGGTCCAATCAGTGGGTCAGAGCATCTCCAGATCTTGTTCCTTCCCAGAGTAAAGTGGTTAGAACTTACCAAAACTATCTAAAACAACTGGATCTCAACCAATCCAGCATCTATGGGAGCAGAACATTATTACCACCTGTCTAATATTTTAATATATTTCTTTTTTTCCCCACTATAATGTCGCCACCAGGCCTCTGAAGGTCTGCTGTGGTATCTGGAAAAAGATATTAGCAGCAGATCCCTGTGTCCAACACATCCCACACATGATCAACTGTCCTCAGATTGGGATGTCCTTCCTTTAGTCCATTTTTGGTTTGTACTAACCACTGCAGACCAGGAACAAACAACAAAGTCACTCAGTTCCTCATGTTGAACATTTTGCTACTTTTAACACGTCAGCTTCAAGGACTAAACGTACCCTTGTCTAATATATTAAGCCCAGTGAAAGGTCCTGTAATGACAAACTCAGTATTATTCCCACTTCTCCTGACAGTGGCCTGAATATTATGGATTTAATGTCATTAGTGTACATGTAAGTATTTTCATTTCATTTCATTTTATTAAGGACCTTGTACAATTAAAACATAAATGTTTCCATTTGATGCATTGCACCAGAGTTAGCCTCAGGCTAATTTACATCTGTGGTCCCAATTTATTTTTATAATCAATATTGTTACTGAATGCAGGGTAATACACTTTGTCATTTGGAGTAAAATATCTTTGGCCAAAACACTTCCATTCAGTGAAAAACAAAATAACATTAGTACAGTATTACTAACTGCCTCAGTAAGTTTGACTAAATTTGTGTTATTGTAAGTGTAGGCCTGTGCTTTACACAAAATCATATCTTATTTCCCAACTGTAGATAAGGACAAATCTCATAAAATTTACTTTTTTCTTTAAAAAATATATTTTTTCCCTTGTGATATTGACGATCTCTTTTACATACGGTAAATATCATTTCTTGTCCTTGCATTTAAATACTTTCAATAAAACGTATTCTCGTAAGTTGTGACTTATTCTCAAAACATTATCATAAATGTATGACGTTACTAAAAATATGACTCTTAAATATAAATCTTTACTCATATATTTTAGTTGTTATGTATATTTTGTAATCTTAATAACTCACTTAGTTTGGTTAATATTATATAACTTATATTTTTACTGTCATAACTTTACAACCCAAATCACAAAATCTCCCATTTCTTTTTTTTCCCTCTGTATCATGTGCCCTATTACTCTGGTGGAATTACACCCATGATAATCTGTTAAAATAAAACAAACCAAAGAAAAACCCATCCATCAGAGTCGCTGTGACTTTGTTCAGATGATTCACATGCTGCATGTATCGGAGTACAGTACAGCCACCGCACAGTAAGAATACTTCATATACTGCACATCATTATACACAGCATGAAAGATGAAAATAGAGTGCTGATTTTACTAGATTTAACACAATGGATGCCCCATGTTATTGTTCTTATCCAACACAAACACAATACCACCAAGAGATACTGTTATTGCCCAAAAGGGACATCGTGTAGCTTACAAATGATTAAGACTGTGGATTAATTTCCACTGTGGCCACCCACACTTGTATGTACAAACACTACACAGTCATGGGTTTTGAATGCACATTTCCATCTAATGGCATGTGGTTACACTGTAAAGTTTATATATTAATAGGTTGCCTGTGATAAACAACAGGATGAATGCTGATAATATATGTATAAATGTAGTGTATATGTATAAATGTTAGTAGTATAAATGTTACTTTATATAACATACAGGAGGGGGCAGAGTCATTAGGCTGAATCCATCGTCCCATTATTAGCCCATTATTGTTGTGCCTATGAAGCAAGTGCACTCGCTGTGTTATATTTACAAAAAGTTATCTGGCATATTCAGAAGTCAGCGATTTAAAAAAAAAAAGGAAAAAAAAAAGGAAATGTTCGATCAAAAGCCACCCTGATTATAACTCTGATATATCGGTGCCTGCTGACTACTGTCCTTTTCACAGGCAGGTTGGATGTTTTTTGAGACTGATTGGGTGCATTTACATGGACTTAAGTATCCTGGTCATGATGGTTTTTTTTTTTTTTTCATTTTTATGTTGGTACATGTAAACATCACGTCCCAATTTCAGAAACCTGGATAAGCCCTTTTCCCGATTTTGAGAAACACATGCTCGGATAATTATTATTATTTTTTTTGTTTACTGTTTCTGTACAGTTCAGCTCAGTGATGTTACAGAAAAACAAACAATGTAAGCAACAAATGCATCTCACTTCTGGAGAATTAAAACATGTGTTTTGTTTTTTTTAAGCCCCTATTTTCACAGGACTAGTATAACTTATGCCCCCCACGCCATATCTGGGATTTGCAAAGTTAGTTTTTTCCTTGAATTTGCTGACATTATTCCCTGGTTTTGATGTTAAGGGCAGGTACCACTTGATAAAAAACAAAAAAAAAAAGTCCTTACTGTAGCTGTCATGCACATCATCCATCTTATCTTTTCAGACGCTGCTCCTTTGAAGGATTTGAGTTTGCTTTTTCAATGAATACCCATGCCGTATCGTGACATCAACCTCCTGAATTTCAATCCAAAACACTTCTAACGCATTCAGTTATCATCACTGGTGCAGCCTCCATCATCTTCAACCAGAAAACAGGCAAAAATAAATGTGTGGAACAAACAAAAAATGTTGCAAATCACACCATATCACATAGATGTTGAATTGCATGGGACTAATATCATCACAGTGGAAATGGTGGAATTTTACTTTGCAAATTACAGACATGGTACAGAATTAAGATCACAGATGACTTCCACAATTATTACAAATTACCTGTTCCCATGAGAATAGGGCTTAAGTGCCTATTTATTTTACTTGTTTTTTTTTTTGCTATGTAGTTATTTATCAAATGTAATGTTATGTTAGATCTGAAAAAGTACTGAAACGTTGTATTACAAGATGTTACAAGATCTTTTTCAGACTACTGTAAATGCAGTTTTCAGAAGTTTTTACATCCCGTTGTGCCTGGCCTGGAAATAGCAGAATACTGAAAATGTTTGCTGGTGGCCTTTTTACAGCAGCTTCATGTTTCTCTTATTTCCCATGTGCGTTTAATGCCCTCAGGGTTCTAAATTCAAGTTTTTTGTGCAAAAGGTGCAGCCAGATTCAGATGGCTGACCTTAAGACTTTTCAAGATCCATAGAAACCCTGCACCCCACATCCACTGGACCAAGTAAGTTCCTAGTGGAAAAACTAAAGGACCAGCCCTACTAATAGTTCTAAGTTGCCAAAGTGGCCTAATTTTAAAGAGGAAATTAATGTGAGGGTAGGACTTTAATATTTAGAGGAACGTCAGAGTAAGCTGCTGGTTTGTGTAGCATGCAGTCATCAGTAACCAGGACAGTGTCCTGTTATGAAAAACCAGATTCTGTATGTTCCATGTAAACACCATATCCTGAATTTGATCAAAACCGGGAAAAGCCTCATAAATGGGATACTGATGCACATGTAAACGCCATCATTGTGTCTGCCCTATGGCTTTTGACCCAGAGTGGATCATGGACCTTTCGTTAACAGGTTTTAAGCCTTTATTTTATATGAAAGCAAGACATAAACTATTCAACTGGGTACGATACCAGTACGGATGCTGGATGGACACAACTACACAGTGTGTCCTATTTTGGCCAAACAGGCAAAACACCATCCCATATTGGTGTGTGGTGGTTAATTTGAACTAAACGTGCTCCCATTTTTGGCCCAAGCAGCATCTTGGTTATCATTTCATCACAGGACTGTGTTTAAGAGCATTTATTCTTTGTAGGCCAACCCCAGAGTAGGAGGCGGAGTGTGAGTCAGGATAGGACGGGGTAGGGTAGGCGGAGGCGTTGGACTCGGACGGACAAACACCCCCTGCAGCTGCCTGTTGGTTGGGAGAGCGTGGTAGTTGGCGCTGTCTTGGAAACTTCTGAGATTTTCCTGGAAACGAGTGCTGCTGTCGTTGTCAAGGCGGTTACTGTCGTCATACATGTGGTGGTTGTTTTGGAGGTCTGGGGTGGGACCTCGATCTGGAACGTGGGCCATGTTGGAGGCGCTCTTCCTCCTCAGGGTAGATTCACGGCTGGACGAGGCCACAGACTGGCAGTCGGAGCCACCGTCGCTGCTGGCCGCTGTCCCCTCCACCGGGGTAACTCTGATGGTGGTGATGGCCTGAGGGTGGGGGTGGAACGGAGGAGCGAAGGTAGCATTGGGGGTGAACGGCATGTTGGAGCTGTTGGAGTTAGGGTTAAAGTTAGGATGAAAGTTGACATTGTTGGGATTGTTGGGGTTGAAAATAGGGTGTGGGAAGTTGTTATTGGGATGTAAAGGATGTAATGGGTGAACAACGTGAGGATGGTTAGTGTATATCATGCCTCCTCCTCCCCCTCCTGGTCCACCTCCTCCATCCCCCCCCCCTTCACTCTCTGATTCGGTCCCTGCCACGCTCCTCCGTCCGTCCACCGACCCGCCATCTCTCAGCGAATCACAGCTGTCCGTGTATCTGTTCAAGTCGTTGAGGGCGAAGGTGGAATGTCGGAGTGATGCCCGTTGTTCTGGTGGTTTCCACCTCCAGGAGCCGCTTCCGTCGGTGCTCGGAGGTTTCACCACTGGTTTGTTGGATCGGGCCTCTGGGTGCGCTTCAACACGAACAATGCTGCCACTTCTTTCTAAACCTCCTCCTAATTGAACATGACAAATGAAGGAGTCAGTCAAACCTCTTCCAGAAACTGATGACCCCCTGCTGTATTTGATTATACTAAAACAGTCATATTTAATACATTAGGTGTGTGTGAATTCTAATTACATAACACAAAAAAGATGCATATTTAATTTGGAATTAAGAGCAATTTCAGTATTGAGCTGCAGTACATCCAGAATGCTGCTACTTGGGTCCTGACTAGAACCAGGAAGTACCACCATATTAGTCTGTGCTCAGGTCTGTGTTTTAAACAGACTTTAAAAGAGTTCTGCTGGTGTAGAAGTCTGTCCATGGTCTAAGAACCACAGTACATCTGTGACATGGTGGTCCTGTATGAACCATCTCAGACCCTGAGAACCTCAGGACTGGTCTTCTGCTGGTGCCCAGAGTCGGGACTAAACACAGTGAAGCTGCGTTTCAGTTCCAAGTCAAGTCAAGTCAAGACATTTATTTATATAGCACATTTAAAAACAACAGGAGTTGAGCCAAAGTGCTTCACAGTGTTGGCTAAGGCAGCTGAAGTGTGTAACAGTCGGAGTTTTACTCTGATAATGTTTAAGTCCAGGCTGAAAACAGTTCTGTTCAACTGTGGATAGAACAACTGGAAGGATTCTATCTCTACTCTTGTCTTTTACTTTATTGTAATTGATCATTAATTGTGTTTTATTGATTATGTTTTAATTGTAATTGTGTATTTTTTAACTTGTCTCTTTTCCATTTTTGTAAAGCACACTGAATTGCCCTGTGTATGAATTGTTCTATACAAATACATTCACCTTGCCGGTTTTCTTGCAGATGAAATGTGCTGAAGGCCTACTGCTGGTGGACTGCAGTATGATTACCCTGCCTCTTATGGGGAGGCAAGGGGTGTTTCTTTAATTGTTAACACTTTAGCAGCGAAACTATTGGTTGAATTCATGTCAAATTGGGTTTATAGATTGCCAGTGACCCAGAGTAGATGTGACTACATTTTGGGAAAAGTAGGTCAAAGTTCAATTGTTTTTTTAATGAATTTGTAAAATCTTTTTTTCCCCCCATTTACTTATAATGGCTGAAATCTGTCTTATGATGTCTGTGTATATGCTGACATCAACACACACATATCCTCCTGAGATCCAGCAATGCATTTTTGTCCTCTGTAGGGGACAAAAGTTTCTTGGTTTTACTTTAAAAATGCTGTCCACTGCAAAGGAGATTCCATAAAAATATAAATAAAAAAATAAAAACATATATATACCAGAAAAAACTGTTGCATTGTACGGTTTCTGACCAAGACAGTTGTTTAATGTAAAAAAGCTAAAACTTTCACTTTGCTGGGTGTCAGGAGAATATTCATGATGACATCAGCTGGATCGATGCCACAATAAGCTACCATATGTGCGAGGGGTGGGGTTTGTTGTGCTAATATTGCTAATTTTGGGGTATTTTGGAATATTCTACACTCTAACATGGAAATCCACAGCCAAATGTTCCATCTTTCTTAGCTGAGCCTCTTTTCCACAAACACTCCAAGGAACTTTTATTATATTTGTTATTCAGTGTTTTTCAGCTCCATCTGCCTCTCAAGAATTCTGGAGAATATGAAAAGTCCTACACTACTAGGCACTTTTTCCTGTGGTGGAAAAGGAGAATTGAAGAATTTTTAACATAAACAGTATTGACCCTGAAAATGACCCTATGTATCTTGGATTCTAAGGACTTTTAGAATTAAACTGACACAGTGTCTCATGCTACTAACTCATATGAATGTGTTAACAGCAGCTATCATTACACCTCATCCGACCTCTCACACAGGTCATGAAAGAACCTGTACTCTCATCCAGACTAAACAGAACTAAATAAATGTAAGCCTTTCATAAACTGAACATGATAATAGAAGAAAATTAAACACTTAAAATATTACATGAATAGCCTGTTGGAATGTTGCCTGTATCTAAGTGCACACTGATACGAAATCTAGTGAATCTAACATAACTGCTCACTTCAAGAAACCTAAGTGAGCTGTGCTCTTTGTGGCTTCACTGTAATATTTACTGTAACTCATCTTCTAACAGAGTCAGTACTCTCTGATCATCCAACTCTGGGAAAATGTCAAGTATCCCCAGAAGTATCAGTTATACTAAATTGGCAGTGAGGCTGGGAAGCGCAAAAGTTTCTCAGTAATGACTAATATGTGTATGGCACAATCTGATAAAAGCTGTCACCGAACGTTTGGTCAATTGCTTTTGTGGTTTAATTATTCTTTAATTAGTTGAAATTTTGTTTAAAATGAACATAGTATCAGTTTTATTCACACACCTGCTATTTTATCAGCACTGTTTGCAGTTCCAATCCCTATAAATAAACTGTGTTAAATGCTTTTTCACATGAAATGTCCAGAACTACACTATAACTGAAGAAAAAAACTGAATTCTCTTTCATTTTATATCACAAATAATCCACTCTGTACTATTCAGCAGTGCAAAGCTCAGTGTAGAGGGTCGTATATTTATAGAAAATACAGGTTGTATCCTATGCAAAAAAGAAGTATTTCAGTTAGTGTTGTAATGTGGTTTTAATGTATAAATTGATGAACAACAGTGATATATGAGCGCTGACCTCCACCTATGGCTCCGGTGGTGGAGGCTGGTGGTGATGGGTCTTGATCTGTCAGTGCTCGGTAGCGGATGGATCCGCCGTCCTCTGACCGAGGAGAGTGGAGGAGACCCTGCTGTTTGGATAAGGCTATCACCTGGAAAATGAAGCAGCCAGTGACATATATGACCATATGCTTTATTATAGTTTATTCTTACCTCCTTTTTGCACCGGGCCAGTATTACCTAGGGTCCTATAGTATATTTTAATAATTGTTGCCTGAGATCTGAATATGCAATTCTGGTCTCTAGTTCTCAAGGTCTTTGGTTGTAAACTACAAATTCCACTCCACATTACTTTTACATAATGCTGGATATGGTTTACACCAGGAGTTACCAACCCAGGTCCTCAAGATCTACTAACCTGCATGTTTTAGATGTATCCTGCTTCCAACACACTTGATCCACATGATAAGCCTATCATCAAGCTCTGCAGAAGCCTGATATCAATCATCAGGTTGACTGAAAGAAGGAAACACCTAAAACATGCAGGATAGTAGATCTTGAGGACCAGGGTTGGTGACCCCTAGTTTGCACTGAGCCATTTCTCATTAAATCCTGATAATACTCAAGACAGAAATATAGTAAATTTATTTAACAATAGAAAATAATGACTACATGAGAATATTCACCTGCATTAGACGAGGCTGTCCACCTGCACTGAGTGGTCTGCAAGGAATCGTGGTCTTCTCAGCAACTCTGAGCCATTTTTCTCTCACTGACCCGCCCCCGTCCATAATGCTATCCTCTGATTCACTCTCCTGATCCTTGATGGCCATGTTTTCCTCCTCAGGTATGTGAACCAGCTGAGAGGATCCGGGTCTTGATTGGATGGACACTCTGGCCCCGCCTGCCAATCCGGTGTTGCCGTTATGGGCCAGGTGATTGTGATTGGCCATCGGAACGGAGCTGGCAGCAAGTTTCATGTACTGCACCGGGATGTGAGCCCCAGCACGCAGCTCTGCTTCCTGACCAGTGATTACAGGTATGTGAGTCCCAGCACGGAGCTCTGCCTCAAGGCCCATGGCAGATGGTTCAGAAGAGCAGCGCAGCTCCATGTTCCTCTGTGGTGATGAGGAGGGGGCCGGCCTTATCCCATCCATCACCTGAAGTGACAGCTTCCTGTTGTCATTCTTGTTCTTCCACTGGCTCAGCAGCTGCTTTGACCGTGTTGAGTCCATTGAAGCATGAATGGAGGCATGACGTCGAGGAATCCGGCCTTCTTCTAATGAAGATCCTCCATGGGACCTGGAGGATGTATCGCAACAGAGAAAAATGGTCGTAAAAATGCACCTAACTTTGTAGTTACACGAAACTGACACTGATTTTGGTGATGTCCTATCAGTATATAAAAGCTGTACTTCATAAATTTATGGACCTGGGTCTATCTTCCTGTTAGATTTGCTGACCAGACATTGGCTGATAGTGAGTAATGTCTGACACACTGCATTCCACAGTAAAGTCACTGCACACATGTACATTTTATATGCTTATACAGTGCTGTGCAAAAGCAATAGACCACCATAAGGTTTGTTGTTTGAGCAAAACAATAATCACACATATGCATTTCTCTGTCTTTGTTCTAATATTTGTACAGTTGGCATATACAGCAAATATGTAAACAGTATTAAAAACAAAAATGCATTTCAGAAAAAATCTGAATATTGTAGCTATATGAGACAATCTGGACAGACAATGCGAGCCTCTGGGACATTCTGAAGGTGTGTGATATAACACACGATCTTTTAAGACAACATCCAAAGAGAGCTGAACATTTACTGAATGCAAATGGAAGTTACACTAAACACTAACTTGACCCACAGAAGTTGTGACAATTGTGATTTCAACACTGCAAATCATTCCTGCTTATTTTCTGTTGTTTCTGAAATAAAGACATTACAAACCAAAGCCACAAAGCGAAAGGCTACCTAAGACTTTAATAATAATAATAATAATAATAATAATAAAAACATAAATGAATGGATGGATGTAAATCTTTATGAGATATACATAACTGGATAAATACATGGTTACAGCAGCAATATCATACAGTAGTTTGGTGCTGTATGTAAACGTAGACGTGTATTACATGCTAGCAATGTCTATACCCAAATGTCAAATGAACAAAACCTATTATATTTGTAGTATTTTACATTATAATTAACACAAACACCTATTATTTCTACCAGTGCATGACATTATTTGTGAGCATTTTCCTTTTGAACTAATACATCATGACACCTATTGATATGTCACTGTCAGATCCTGTTTTTGCTGTTTTTATAAGAAGGAACATAGACGCTGATTCAGGCGACTTGTTTTCCACACAGCAGGGGTGGATGTGTGAATCTCCTTTCTTATTCAACACAGTTTCCGACAGTGACTGTGATTTATTGCAGGTAATAAATACAAGACTACAGATAAATACGTCAAACACCCGACTTTAAAAAGGAATGCTGAGCCCATGGAATTTTTCGTATTTTCAAAAACTAACATTAAAACAACAAAACACATGTGTTAGTCTTCCTCTATTTTTTCACCACACGATTCAGGCCAGTCTGGATTTTTATTAATGTTATGTAAACATGAAGAAATAACACATTTATTAGGAAATATGCTTTTGCAGAACATGCAGGATGCACTACAAGGATACAGGAACAGTTTAACACTTTTAAGTTAAAAATGTGAAAGCAGAATTAAGTGACAATTAAGCGATTCACAAACAAAAAACACCACATAAACGAAACACCACATAAAAGAACAGAAGCCAATAGTTTCTTATTTGGGGACATAATATTTTTACTTTCATTATCTTCCATACACTCATGGCCAAAAAAATTTGGGAATGATACAACTTATTTAAAGTAATGTGTTTAAGCTTTTAATGCACAAGGAAATATGACTACTAAAGCTAACATGAAGTGTTTTATTATCTATAGTCTTACTGTACATATTGCATTAGCGAAAAAGTTACTGGTTGAGTACTCTGTGTGTGAATTAAATTAATTTGATGTAAAACACTGTTGTTTAACATCATAAATTCCACAACCCACAGAATGGAAGGTGGAAATCTGGTACAAATGCACATGTCTATTTATGACCTGAAGGTGAGATGTCAAATATGGCGTGATGTGTGTAAGCTTATCCAAAAATAGAAGAAGTAAGTGCGATCATTATTCATTTGCACCTTCTACTTTGTGACGTACGGTGAAACCAGAGTTCATTCTGGGTAGTAGAGACAGACAACAGGCCAAAAAACCTTGTCTAGCCTCTTACATATTCTAACTAGTGAGGTCATGCGATTAACATTTTTAATTAGATTAATCACAGGGTTGCTGTGGATTAATTTAGATTAATCACGATTAAATTACATAAATTTTTGATCTATATTATTTTTTCATGAGCAAACAGACTCAAGGAAGAAGGGAATAAATGCACTTAATGTGTTTATTAAACACCTTCAACATTTTCAATAAAATGTCTTGTTTTCAACATCTTGTTTTTGTTTTTTTTATCCTCATATTTCCATTCAGAGAACCAACGTGCTGTTTAGTGTCTTCCATCTTTATGGGCTGGTTCTGCCTGTCACTACCAGATCAACTGCCCATTTGTACACGCAGGACAATAATTCTACTTGGACAACCTGCCCCAAATGCGTCGGCAGAGACGTTCAGAGTCATTCTTCACTTCAGATGGTTTAATTGTGTGAAAATGTATAATCACATTAATCATGATGATGGATTAATGCATATTAATGCATTCATTTTGACAGTTCTAATTCTAACACAGACTTTTATCATACAAGCTTGATTTAGAGTGGGTATCTGTAGAAAATGACAACTGTTTTTTTTCCAGACCTTGGATAATGCAAAGCTTATACCATAAATTACTATTCTTTTATCATAACTACTGTACTTTAACAAGAAAGTGGTAATTATACAAAATAGGTTAACTGTCTACCACACAAAACAAACACAATATCTTGGGTTGAACCAGTGCCTTAGTCCAAATCTGTCTCCAATGCTGTAGCTGCCTGAGCTCCGACAGTCAGATATTTCATGTCAGCTTCAGTCAGTAACTTTCTTCCAGAAAATCCAGTATTGTCTCTGGCTCTGCTCTTGCCACATGGTACAAGTGGGTCTCACAACAGATTACTGCACAGCGACTGAGTTTTGGCAGCGTTAAGGTTAGTGACAAATGGAGCAGCCGCCATTTATTTGGAAACAAAATGGCATTCTGACAGCACAGGCTCAGACCGTCACCCTTCATCCTTAAAAGCATTACACTCTGCATGTGCTCTATCTATATTTGTGATGGAGACCAATGCCCTTCTCTCTAAACCACTGCGAGCTAAAACAGGGCACCTAAAATTAAATTAGCTTGGGGAGCAGGTAACACATTTGCTTACTGTGTTGTTCTCTACTTTTTCAGATCCATTTAATGAAAAATATAATAAGACGGGGAGCCACACGGCACCATAGGGACAGATTGAGCACATAATCCCTGCCACTTTGGGTGCCGCTGCTTCCTTAATACCAAATTGAACTCTACCATTTAATCATTATTGACACCCTCTTTTGTGTCTCTTTTATTTGTCACAGTCAGTTCTGTGGTAAGTTACTTTAACACCTGTGAGCGCTGTAGGAAAATGCCAAAACCCCCGCTAGGCTCCACAGAGCACTGTATTTTTTAGTCCCGCTTTCACATCAAGTTGTTTTCACAGTTACACCCACACAGGCTTGTATGTTTCTTCCTCAGATGAACAGGCAATTCTTTCGCATTTCTGGTCTTTTTAATAATTGGAGAGAGTAGACAAACTGCTCAGGATTCAGACAAAGCAGTGGAATGTTACAAAAAATGAACTAGAAGGAAAGTAGATAAGACAAAAATGCCAATGGGGTAAACAAATTTAGCATGGGTAGAGTTCTTACAACTAGAATAGAAGTCTCACTACTTAAGACCATAATACACCTAATGGGGAATAGAACAACACTGTAGCTAGTTGCTACAAAGACACAGCTATTTGAGACTGAGTATCTGTAAGTCTTTTAAAATAAGGAAACCAATCCTGTTTCTCCACAGGGACATTATGAAAACCATGTTTCATTGTTACTTGTTAAATCTAGGTCAACATTAGCTGGAAAATCTTATCACAACAAACTAAGATATGTTTTCTTACAATTACTTTTCTTATGAACTGAGATAAAAGTTAACAAAGTTAACTGTTTCTATAGTTTTAACACCTGTTTCTGTGCAAAGTTCACCGTAAATCTCACCACATTATGTCAGTATATGTTCATTCAGTGTCTACATCGTTACGTGTGTCATGTTTGATGTCATCACCTTCCTAAAATAATTGCCTAAGTTTGACAAAAATTACTTTATTTTCAACAAGTTTTTTTGTTTTCCTGAAATGTCTCAAAAATGACAGTTTTTTTTAAATTTAACTATTTTAGGAAAGTGAGTGCTCTATACACTATTGGTTCATCTTTTTGTGCGTTGTTTTGTGCATGTATAGGTTGAAGACAGTGTTGATGTTAAGGCGGAGCGTTATTCTGAAAAATAAACAAATAATCCCAAATGAAACTAATGTAACACGCCTGTTGAAAGTGAAGACGTTAGGAGTAGAAAAGACAGATATTTGTGTTAAAATGTAAGGAACAAAAATAAAAAGTCATTAGAAAAATACTCAAGTAAAGTAGAAATGCCAGTTAAATTGTACTTACAGTTACATTGTGTTTGAGCTATGTTAGTTCCCACCTGTGGCAACGAAAAAGTGATTTACAGAAAATCACTTTTCTTTAACCCTTTTACAACCACAGGGATCACCAGTGACACTGTGGCGCATGTGCATTTCAAATTACTGTAACTCATCACTACTTCGTGCAATTTTAATCAATCTGAAAGGTGGACAGGAATTGTTTCAGAAACTACCACTGCTAAAATAAAAATGGCCTGTCAAATATAACACCCTGGCTCCAGAAATGTAAAACTGTCTGAGCTGTCTTAAAATAGTTTGAATTAGATTTTTTCAATCTCAGAAACGTTCAATCTACACTTTTCAAAAATTTTTAAAAACAAAGTTGATTGAAATTCAATTCTGTTTTTGTCTTTTTCTTCTTATGACACACATTTTTCGGTATTTAATTACATAAGAGTGTTAAATACTTGACAGATTTTCAAAGTTGTACTTTTCCTGGGAGTAAATTAGGGTATTTTTTGACATAATTATTAACAAAAATAGACAGAAAAGACCAAGTGTTTTAAATTAAAACACTTTATTTTTTAAAACTTTTAATAAATGTATCTATTATGGTGCTAAAAGGGTTAAATCAAAAAAATATTTGCTGTAAATTGTGCTTTTGTAAACAACCTTTGAATAAATACTGAATCAGTGTTGAAAAATGTGATGAATATGACTTACTACAGTATCTATATGACTGATGTATCCAAATAAACAGCCCAGTCATTTAGATTCATTTAAGTGGTTTAACATCTTATTCCGTGACCACAGAGAACAGTGGTGACAGGATTAAACTTTTCCGTGTCAGTGTGTAGCTGTGCAGTGGCCAATTGTTGCTGACTCAGCCAGTATGTGGGATAATGTCGATGAATGAAAAGGACCTCAAAAAGTGCTTATCACCATCAGTCAACTTTTCACCTTCCTGGAGCTTGAAGTATGAGGCAGAAAAATGTGATCCTTCTATTACCCTTCTAAGGTACAAGACATCGAACCAAACGATTTAAGATGGAGGAAAAGTCTGAGGCAGTGGAGAGGAAAGCAGCTCATTACACCATTAGAAGGTTTACCATTTATCAAACAGATTAATCAGGTGCTTAAAACTGAACTTGTGCACATGAGGGTACCAGGCTGAATACTTCACATTTATTTTCTTGAATTTATTCTTGGGGCCGATTCAGTTCGTGCTGCTGATGATCACTTCACCTTCACTGTGTTGTGACAAAACTTCTTCTAAGGAGAAAAAGTTGAATTTATTTAATGAGTGACTGGGGTGGGGGT
>JAPSES010114698.1:0-17228 GCA_029822895.1 Maxillicosta whitleyi | reverse complement strand
TGCAATTTGTAAGGATCACTCGAGAGACAACCCACAGGGAATCTCTGTCACTCATTCCCCGCAATGTAGGATGGTAAATATCATCTATATTGCACATATAACATGACACGTTATTGCATCTATTAAATCTTACATGTGTACGATTGTCTTAAACATTACTATAGTGACTGCAGTCTAGACCGAACAAGGAAGTCTATCAGCCTTCCTCTGCGGAGGGCCCTCATTTGTTGCTTATTCATTTCCTTTGTGTAATGATTGGGCTTTTTACCCGCTCACTTGCTTGGAGCTTCCATCTTCCAAGTGTGTAACCAACCACTACACACAGCTGTCATGTGTCTAGTGAAAGTGAGGTGACTGACGCTCATTGTTGAAAATTGAATATGCATTTCTCCCTCCAGGACTGACGCATGCCAAATGAAGGACATTCCCTTGATTGATAGCATCTATTTATAATAGAGCTATCGCTTTTGCTCTCTTATAGCCATTTTCTCTTTCTCTTTCATTGTAACAGTCTGACCTCTGGCAGGCCTTACACTAGAACTCTCCAGCGGGTAAACACAGGGAGCTGGACTTGATTGTCAGTGTTATTGGAAATCTCTTACAGTTTGCCCAACCTTCCATTAGGGGGGAAGAAAATTCACATTTTTTGTTGCAGAACTTATGCATAGGTAACAGGGAGGAGGGGGAGGTTCACTCCTGAGTACCAAGGTAAGATCACAAACATAATCAATATTGTACTGCCTATTGTGTTTCAGTACTGCAGTCAGTTCTATTCAAGTGAACTCACAGTGCTGGACCAGCTTCGGCCTGTGCCAAGTCAACAGTCTAGATGAAAGATGCATCTCCTCGAAGGGAGCGACAGAGGAAACAGCAAGGAAGGGAAGAAGGGATGATGGCCTGAGCAGATGAGAGAGAACGTGGGCGGACTTGGCAGGAGAATGAGGCTCAGAGGGAGTGCCTGGTTGCCACTGCTGCAGATGTTGTTTATGAATCTTTACACAACGTTGCACTTGATCCACAATCCGCCAAAAGGCATGGGGACTGTGGCCCAGGGCTGAGAAACCAGAGAGTGAGATAATGATAATAATAATGATAAAGATTAAAAAAACACCGACGTCATCTGTTGTACACTCACAACCGGGACACGAACTTCATTTGATGAATTTAATGAGCTGAAATCTACTAAGATAAGCCTCTGTCTACTTTGTGCTCTTTTTTTATTGCTTTCAAATACTTCTCTGCAGTGACATATCAATACAAGTCAAGCTGACCCAGAAAATGTTTTCTCAACAATCTCACCACACCTCAGGCAGCTTGGAAAGGTTCATCCTCGCCTGCAGAAAAATACTTGTAAAATTTCCTCATTTGCATATTACTTTCATGTACAAGAACATAATACAGCTTGTTTTTATTTAATTTGACATTTTGAGATAAAGGCAAAAGTTGTATGTGGTTGTTTTGGATGATCTTAAGTCAACACACTGCCCATGACTATTAAAGTTCTCCAATTCAAACAATTGCTTGGATTAGAAATTCTAATCAGATCCCCGTGAATACACGATCTTGAAGGCACATTTTGTACAAAGTACGCATTGATCTTAGTGCTACTCAGTTAACATTGATCTAATGCCAGCTCTGTGATCAGACAGTGTGGTAGTTGGGCTTCATGTGTGCTGTGTGTGTGTGTAGGTAATGTCCTAGTCTGGCCTCAGTCTGTCCGGAGGTACAAATCTCCTCCCCCCATGCTCCCTTCTTGCCTCCTCAGGCTGTCGGATCTGATCCTCCCAGTGTGTCCTCTGTGGTGTCTGCTTCTGTTCCCCTTCCTGTCGGTGAGCTGAAGGCCAGCAGAGGGGAACGGGCTGCCAGCGCCTTGGCCTGGTTGCCTGGCTCCCCACAGCCTAGTCATTACTGCTGGCTAACAAGCAGAGAGCGAGAGCCGTCTGCGGCTGCTCTTCCCCTTAACTAACAAAGAGAGAGACCTCACGGGTAACTGTGGAAGCGGCAACAGTGGTAGCAGAACACAGACACAGGCTCCTGCTGGACCCATAATGGTGCTTTCTCATTATAGGCCATCCCCTGGGGAAAAAAAAAGATGTACATGCTGGGCTACAGGTCTTTTCAACTAGCATTGTGGGACTACAGGGGTAGAGAGGAAGGAACATTACATGCATGACCTGTCACATGCCACTCCTTTGAATTAGGTTTATGTTCTTATGAATTTGAGCACTGTGCACTGGATGTGTTGGCTTCACATATACCCAGTGATGAGCTTAAATGCTTACTTAATGTTGTATAATATATTTCTCGGTGTAAGGCATGTCAGAGTAATTCCTTGGAAGGAGGGACATGAATTGAGTGTGATTTGATTTGATTCTGGTTGCTCTATCAAAGCCGTAGGCGACGCAGAGGAGACACGACTCAGACACCATGCAGGGCTACGTGGCTCCAACCAGCACACATGCTCTCGAAAGCATGCAACCAAAAACACAGGGACTCATTCCACTATGTTAAAAGGTCCATAAACCTCCACCATAAGCATCAGTTCTCAACAGCTGGCACTCAGTGTCAGTGACAGGGAATGAAGGCGTGGAGTGGGTTTATTAATGATTTGCTAAATGCTCTTAAGTCGTCCGCCCACTGCTTGTTTGACAGTGGTTTTCATCAATTTTAGGTTGTGTGTCTATACTGAAGTGGGCTACATTTTGGCAGCATTTTTGTTGACATTTCATTTAGCAAGCTCAATATCTCATCGTTGTTTGAACACAAAAGTATCTCCAATTACAAGGTAATGACACTGGCTAAATCGCTCATGTAAATTTGCAGGAATATTACACTTCATACTCCTACTTTCACCAGTTTAAAAAAATGTGTTAAGCATCTTAAATGAGCTATGGTGCAAATTGTGTTCAGTGTAGTACATATATGACCTAAGCAGCTGCTATTAAACCTGTGATTTTTCATGCACTGCAACAGACGTGAAATAAATGTATTAAACATTTTGTAAATTAATACTGTATTCGTTAACAATGGTTTTGTAGTATGTTGAAGTAAGCTTGCAGTATTAAGATTTACAATGCAAAATAAATAACAGAAACACCTTATATGTGTGAAATCACACAATTTCACTCAAGTGCTAAAGTTATATATAACTAAACAAGCAAAAACAGTTAAAATCAAAGTCATATGTTCGAAGTAGAGCTGGGTGAACAAATGTAATTAACTGTATTCTGCTTATATGGACTGAAGCCAAACTGAGTCAATTGTTTCTTTACTAAAACTATATGAAATACATGACTGGAGAAGCACAATTATTGAACTATAAGAAGATGAAAGGTTGCAATCTGCATTTTTGTTAACTAACAAAATGTGTCCAGATGAAACATCTCAATTTTGCAGTTTAGGCCTTTCTTCATTCTTCTCCAAAAGCAAAACTTCAATTAATTTCATTCATTTAATGTTCCATATATTGCCTGAGTTCAAAGTTCACAAATGGTGTTTTTTTTTTTTTTTTTTTAATATAAAACAAATTAATCACAGCAGTAATCAATCAGTGTTCCAATAATTTGTTCGGGTCCATAAGTACATGTTAGGAAAAGCATGTTGCATCAGTGAATAGCCAATGGTCGTCCTTCGTCTTGATCTCGTTGCAAGTGAGACAAAATAGACATCAGCTATCTCCTCTACTAATCCAGGCATGCTCCTCATGTGTTCTCCGCTCAAACACCTGATCCCAAACAGGTTGCACACCGACAGCTATATAACACAGTCGTCCAAAAACCAGAGCTCTGACCCCAGGTAATGGGTCTCTGGAGGCGGAGGGAGAGGGGTGAACCTGTGCTGCTCTGTACAGCTGTAAACTGGCTCTTCCTCTGGGACTCACTCCTCCATGTTCTACCTTCCCATCACCTTCCTTCCTCTCTCCGCTGCAATGAAGCAGAGTGACGTTTCCAAGGTTACCTGGGAGGTTTGGGTAGTACAGATAAGGTGGTTTGTTATCTACCCAAATGTGTGATGGAATTATTGTGTTCTTGTGTGTTGTTTTGGCAGAGATATAGAACATAACATTTTCAGGGAAATGACTGTGTGTGTGTGTGTGTGTGTGTGTGTGTGTGTGTATGTATATATATATATATATATATATATATAAAGTATATGTGTGTATACGTGTGTGTGTGCGAGACGGTGTGTGCATGTCTAAGCAGAGCACAGAGCAGAGGTTGGTGAAGCTTAGCCGAGTCTATGGAATGTAAACTAGCCACTGCAGCACTGCCTAGCCTCAGTCATATGCTGGCCCATTGGGAATCCAGCTTGTTGTTCGATGCCCCCACCCTTCCTCATCACACAGCCCAACATCCCTGTTAATTTGCCAGTCCAGCACCCACCTTGCATACCAGTTGCTACGGTGATTTGCTCACCTTGTCTCTATTTTCAAGCATCGTGCAGATAAGTTTGAACAAAAGCGAGCAGTCACTTACCATGCATTATCATTTCACAGCTGTTTGATACCTGGGCCTTGCACAGCCGCAGCCATCTCCCTAGATGATTGCCCAAGGGAAGGTTCAGTGTTTTAATCTAATCTGATGACAAATGATTTGATTAGCCTGGCCACTGATTAACCTCTTCCACAATGTTTTCTGCACCTATAGCTGAGCAAGCCTCATTACCCCCCTCCCACCCCCCATCCACCCCACCTCATCCCCTTCACTGGATGTGGTGGCTCTACAAATGTCAGTGCTAGCCCCATGTGTCATTGACTTGATGCAGTGTGTTGTGCAGTGTGTGTAACGGTGGTTCTGCTCCACCCATGGCTCACCAGCCATCTGCAGCCTACTGAGGGACACATGATGATGACGGCCGAGTCACCCATTAGCCCAAATTAGAGCCATCCTTCCACCATTCGGGGCCGCTGGCAATGCCACGCAGTCAAAGCCATTACAGAAAACATGCACTAAACTGATTTTGCTCTGCAAATACCATTAGCTGGTGCCCCAAGATTATAAATATCCGAATTCCCAATCTGACGAAGGAAATGGGTTTGGATGGGGAACCGTGTTAAGAAAATTCTGCATCAATGTCACGGACTTCTTCACTGGTTGCCAGAGGGCAGAGAGAGGCGCAGGAGATGGCTACAACAAGCCAAAGAAGATGAAGGAACAAAGAAAAACAGAGGTGGTGAGAGAGGCTGAACATGGACAGTTATAGTTGCTGCTGGGGAAGTTTTATAAGGACACAATGTTCAGGACAACTGCGGTTATGATTACAAAAAAATAATAAAATTATAAAACCAATTTGTGTTCAGTACAGTTCCCCTTAATGTTAGGAATCACAGTAATCAAATAAACAGCAGCTTTAAATCACTTTAAAACTCATTATTATCACTGTTAGACATATAAGAAAAAAGTAAGTTTACAGCTTGAAATGAATGCTCCTAAAATGTCTGCCATTATGGTGGGCTGCACTGTTCAAACGGCCTTGGTAAACAACTGTCCTGCATGTGGGCCAATTTGTCAAAACAGAGCCACTTCAAGTCTGGGGAAATTGCCATTTTGTCCATACAACCTATTTCACTCCACTCATGTTTCCGTTTTGCCACAAAGGCACCCCAACCCTCCTGCCTCATTCACGATCTCTTACTTGAGGGTTCCTGTCGAATGCCAACAACTGTTGCCTAGCAACTAAATATTCACCCTGCAGAAATCCGCTATATTATTATTTCTTTCCAAGTTTCACATTTCTGAGGGGGAAAAAGGGATATCTTTGTGATTTCAAGTTTACAAATCCCACTGGTGTAAAAGAAATGGTATGCTCTTCAGACGTGAAATGCAGAACCCCCAGACATATCTACAGAGGGAGACAGCTGCACAGACACTACGAGTATTTCAGGGCAGCTGTACAAGTCAAAGTAGTCTTAATAACAACTGTAATTAACTGTTGTGCATGTGATTAATTTGATACAAATGAGAAAGGACTCCAGTCTTTTCTAATTTGTATCAGCTCAATAGTCTTTTTATTGACCCATGAGATACACCCTCTGCCATGTGACCAGTTGTACTATCTCAGTTATTTTCCTGTTTTTGAGCCAACATAGGCCATTTGAACATAATGCAATATATTGTAATTACATCAGATTTGAAGAAAAAATTTAAAGCATATTTTCCTCTTATTTTGTCAAGCAACAGTTAAGAGAACATGGCTTCATACTATTTTGTCCTAAAGCAGTTATCTTTATTCATATATCATAGTCTGAAAATTGCTTTCTCCCATTTGCGATTCTTTCTCAATAACAATAAACAGCCAAGACATGAATTTTCTCCAGAATCTCTTTCATGTTTCAACTATCTGAATTTCTGAGCACTGTAACAAAACTTACATTGCAACTAATGTGGTATTCCCATCCAAATCGTCAAGCAAAGAACATATTTTTCTCTCAAAGATGTGCGTGTGTGCCTCTGACAAGCTTGCATTGTGGGCTGAAATCTGGACTCCCTGTAATATGTCTATTTATTCAAGACAACAAAGACCCAGTGTGATAAATACCATTGGGTGGGGACTCACAATGCACACTGTCAATATTGTGGTAATGTATCATTTCCAGTCAGAATTAATATCTGACCGCTACTGAATTCATCTCATTCCATAGGAAGCAACATTACTACTTTATCTATGAAAACATATTTTTTTATGCACATTGTTAAATCAAAGGTTTTTATGGAGGTAGCTCAGATTTGATCCTTCTAAGCAGTATTTTTTAAGCTATACAAGTTATCCATTCATAAGAGAAGTGAGGACAAGCTTTACTATAATCAGGTGCAGCAGAAATAGAGTTTTACACAAGGCTGATGCAAACTATTATACCTGCAATGCAATGTCACAAAGCATAATGATAGTTCTTGTGTACTCGAGCCTCGTTCAGTCTAAAATGCTATTTTCCAAATAATTCAGATGCATAATGCAACAAAAGAGTAAACAATATTACAAACCTCAGGATACAACATCAGGATTCACTCAGTTACTAATTCCTCATTCATACACACAACTTAATTTAGATTCTTGTGAAGGAAGTCATAAAATTCACCTAATAAATCTCAGTGAGTTGTTGACCTTCACAAGTGTTACTTGATGACCCCAAAGAAGGTAAAATGTGTCAGTTTCAGCAATTAAGTTGTTGTCAACCTATAAATTCTGCTGGAAAAAGGCTGTAAATCACTGAAATTACAGTTGGGATCCGCTTACATCCATCTTTTCAGCAAAATTGATTGGACAACCTTTTTAAAATGATTTATTGGAGCAAAAGAAGAGTTTTTATACTTGCACATTCACAATAGTGAGTGTGCACTCAGGGAACCCGGGGAATAAGTGCACCAACGCAGACAACTAGAGGGGCCTGTTCTTTTTTATAATTAATGATGTTCTTCTGAGACCTAAATGAGTCTGCTTATCTGATGTAGGCTCTATGCATGGCTGCTTATTAGGATCATGCCGTATTAAATCTAAAGGCAAAATAAAAAAAAATAAAAAAAGACAGAAAAGAACCGTCAGAAGAGATGGCTGGAAGAAGACATGTGGACACTAAGACACTAAGGTTGTACTGATCAGATTTTAGGATCATAGACTGGCCTCAACATTTTAACTGGATCAGGGATGTGCAAAAGCAACTGATTCTTCCCCTTTAAAGTTTTGTGACACTGGCTCCACAGACAAGCAACATGGAGCAAACTAATGGCGCTTCTACACTCCATGGTACCGGCTCTAGTCTACTTGACTCTACACAGCTCTTTTGCTTTTCCATTACGAAAAAGAACCTGGAATCTGGGACCCGATACTAGTTTTTTAGAACCGCCTCAGCCAAGGTTCCAAAATGTTGGGACCGACACCAAAACGTGACGTCACGACACTGCAGACACTGATTGGTCAGACAGTTTTCTCTGTGACTGATTTACAAAAACCAGACGCAGAAGTAGTGACTAGTGATACATGAATCCACATGATGACAGAACAAAACTACACCATAGATGGTCACGTAGATTCAGTCTTTAGTGGCGGACGTAAAAAACAGGCGAAAAAATACGCAACGAGCGAGTTTTTGGCAAGTCAGATGACACGGAAATAATGCACCGTAGAATAACGAGTCGAGCCGAGACGAGCTGGTCCCATGTAAGTGGAAAAACACCGCAGGAATACTGAGTAGAGTAGAGCCAGTACCATGTAGTGGAAAAGCGCCATAAGTGGTCTCTGATTTTGTTTGTAGTGTAGGTCAAGTTTCTGTGTTTAATGACCAGGAGGGAATGTTTATTCTAAAACATGCTGCAACTTACAGAACACAAACAGGTAGCTGGCACTCAACATCATCAAGTTTTTTTTTCTTGCGTCACCACAATCTAAACATATTTCTCATTTCAACAGTCTTCCAAATAAAAGCACTTCCTGAAATTACTGAAAGTGTTTCCTCTTAATTATCAGTTTTGTTATGGTTGTCATATTATTAATAATCAAACATCTGAAAATAAATAATGCATCCCTTTAATATAAATTTAAACCAATGACCAATGAATTGCCTGGTTTCCTCCAAACTCAAATAAATCAACAGTATCAGATATAGACCGATACCAAAGGCTCTGGCATTGGTATCGGAACTAAAACAGTTGGGAGTCAGTGCATCTCTGGTGGACACTGAAAATATCATTTTGTTAAACACACATATGTGGTATATCTGAAGTGGTGAGTTGTGGCTAATTAAAAAAATGTAATTACAAAAAATGTTTCAAAAAGTGGCTGCGACAATCTTTGGCTGTCATGAAGATCCAAATTATGCATTTGTAACTACGCAAATATTTATCTGAATCCACACTTGGCTTAATTTGACAAGAGCAACCCGGTCTTGAATGGCTTTGGATGCAAAATGGTAATTACTCCTAAACCAAGCTGGAATAATGAACTCGTTAGCATGCTCAGCCTCCTGGAATTCATTACCCCCACTGTACGGCACACTCCTGACAGAGCAAAACCTGATCTGTTTTCATTCTGAGCCGCTCAAAGGAACACTCTCAGAGCTGCTCTGATTCAAGCAGCCATATTGGTTGTGACATGTCCAGCAGCCACTTGAAACTACTCACACACATACAGAAGACACACATGCGTCAGCTCATCTAATAAGACTGATTGGTCTCGTCCATGCTTTCAACTGTCTCATGTGATCACACAGAGTCACCACAGAAAACCATCATGCATGAAAATCTGCGGAAGGAAGAGTAGGAGCATCTTGACTGAGACATTATACTCAGTCTTTTCAAAGACTGAAACCAACAAATGTGGCTTGATGAAGGCTGTTAATATCAATGTCACCAATTAGACAACATAAACTATTTTTTTCTTCATCAAACAGTTTGACGACAGCGCTTTGGTTGGTGCAGAAACTATTTTTGGTCCCCGTGAGTGCAGCTCCAGCTTAATTTAAGAGCCTACTCGTTTTTTCTTGTTACGTTTTTTTTCCTGCCAATTTAAAATCTTTTTCATGCGCCGTCATTAAAGATATTTTCAGATCAGATTTTCCAAACCTCTTAGGATTTTCAGCGCAATTCAGTTCAGGATGTCATGAAAACAACGCTAGCAACTTTGAATATTAGTAATCCCTTTGCGAGTATCAGCCAGTCTACTTGAACAATTTGATAGCGTTCTCCAGATTGGTGTGTGCAAAAACCACAGAGCTGACAGAAGACATAAGTGTGACACCCTTCCCCTTTCGATTTCTTTCAAAAACAGAAATACTTCCTCTTAAAAAAGGCACCAGACAAAACAAAACCTACATACTTTCAACTACAGCCAACAAAAGTAAAGCAGAATTCAACATGGTGATACTTTAAAAACTGCCTCTTTTTAGCACAGAGAATTTAATTTGGCACCTAAAACCATATAACTAGCAAACATCTAATTTAAGAGTTTTATTTTCTGTTACTTGCGTCACCTGTGTCCAGCAGTCTGGTCCACAAAACACCACGGGCGGTCATTGTCTGCTTTACCCAGTCTTGTTTTCTCACCATCCACCCTACCAGCTGGGTCAAAGACAGACCAGGGTCGACATGCCTCTAGTCAGCATTTGTCCTTTTTTTTAATCTAAGGAAAACACTAGCAGGCAGTAGCAGGCCTGTTTGTCCAGCATTTGAGTCAATCACACCCTCAAACAGGCTAACAATCAATGCACACATTGCTGATTACATTTCAGATGGGTATTTGGGAGGTAAACATTTGAATGACAGTACAAACAGACAGCACTGTGA
Organism: Maxillicosta whitleyi; assembly: GCA_029822895.1. NCBI lineage: Eukaryota > Metazoa > Chordata > Actinopteri > Perciformes > Neosebastidae > Maxillicosta > Maxillicosta whitleyi. Next base: position 6,954 of record JAPSES010114698.1, on the reverse strand, counting down.
CAGACAGTGACAGAGACAGACTGTGTGCCTTGCCAAGTCTGTCACACAGCAGCATTTGCAGATTGATGATCACATTCTGCCACCAGCAGCAATGGCAGTTCTGGTATTTAAACTGTATTGGTTCCATCTAATGTTTGTAATTCAGGTTTATATACTAAATCTACAGTTGCCCTTAGTGTGACTCATTCAGCGTAGGATAAATGCCTAATATGTGTAAAATGTGACACAGCTTTTTATCTGTGTAATTTAGCACCTGGAAGTGTGGAAGCTTTATTAGGTCTGTAGTGTATCTGGTGACAGCTACAGAGATTTTCAGGAGTGAAGCGTTTAATGGAAACAGCTGGGCAGCATGTGGGTTAATGTAACGTTGTTGCATGTTGAGCAGAAGTGGTGCTAAGCTCAGGCTATCAGAGAGTCATCGACACGGCAGACCCGCCGCTCCATCTCGTATACGCTCAGTCTCGTTGGTCTCGTATCTCCAGCTCTCCTTTTTCACTCCCCTCTAAGCACCCATCAATTGAGGCAGTGAAGCCATCAGTGCCCACGCTTAGCCCGCCTGTCTCATTGCTTGGATAGCTGTGTGTGTGTGTGCGAGAGGGCTTTAGTGTTTGAGGGTGCTTGTGTGTGGATCCCCTTGATTGGACTCTACAGCAGAGGCTGGAGCATTAATGAACAGCGCCTGTCACAGTCCCAGTCCTCTTTGCAGATCTCTCACCCATCACTCTGGGCGATGGATCAGTGTGGTCTGATATAAATGGGCTCTCTTTACTTTCTCTCCCCGACGGTCTGCTCTGCTGATGGGGATCACCAAGATCAGCGGAGGCATCTAATCTTAGCCCCTAACTGGCCATCTTTGCCCACCTCTGTAAAGTTTCTGTTACAAACTATCCTGGTAACATTCGAGGAAAAGTTCAAATCAAACTGAACTGAGTCAAAAACTTGGAGGAGCTTGTGCATCAGTGTCAGATAAGATATCGCTGAAAGGATGTCCGACGCTTAGTCCCAATTAAACTCTACAGTCTTAATCTCTAGTCATGTGACCAACTTCTTAGCGCAACAGAGGCAGGTGGCAGTGTTTTTTATTAAAGGGATTTAAGTCCAAAATTAGTAGGGCTGCCCCAAATCACCCTACGAACATTAGTCGTTGAGAAGAGCTTTAGTAGTAGTACGTTTTGACTGTCTGGGTGGTCACAGGTAAAAACAAATAAAACTAAATGAAGTAAAATAAAATAAGATAGCAATCACTTTGTCAGTCATACATTAACACTGGTTTCAGGAAATCCATAGTGTACGATCATTTTGAGTGTAAGACACAATCCTAAATGATGTAAACTTGGCAAAACTGTTCATATCATTTTCATCAACATCACAGTCAGAAATATATCTGTAGTCTGACATAGTCACTGCTGTTGTTTCCAATGTTTGACAGTACAGATACACATTATTATGAGCAAATACTTGTCAACTAATTGCTAGAGTGACTGTCAGTTGATTAGGATGATATTTGTTTGCAAGACAACCTAAAAATTAGTTTCAACCCAGTAAAGTTTTTGCATCTTTAAATTATCATACGCTCCTCAACCGTTTCGAGACCAAGCAGAACAACAGCACACACCCCAGAAGCACCCAGCCACATAATGTCAACCTGCGTAACATCGTTCTGCTCTGCATTAGGCAAGAGCACTCATTATGAATATGCAAGGTTACAGTAGAAGCAGGCTTTTGTCTTTACTCCCATGTTTTATTTAACGAGCCTGGGGTTGGTTTGACTCGATTTGCATGTGCTTGTTATAGAATCACACAGTGCCACTGCTCATGCCCACACACTCCCCCAATATAGGGACATTTTGATTCTATTTTTCGCTTGGCTTGTCTGTCAGTTTACACAAGCAGAAGGACCATGACTCAATTTTCCACCAAGGAGGATGCCGTAGCTTTCATTTGGGTGCAGTTTTTGCATCAAGGATAGAGGTTCCCGGTATTCGAAGCGTATGTCGAAGAGTATGTGTGCATGTTAGCATATGTGCGCGTGTGATCTGAGGTGTGCCGTTTGAAGCCAAGTGCGTGGGGAAGCAGAGGCTCCCTTGTGAGGGAAAGGCTCTGAAGAGAATGGTGCTGATGTGGTCCCTTTCTCTGACAACACCCCGAGAATACAAAGTGAGGAGACAGCAGGAGAAGAACTAAATGAAAAGGCCTACAAAATCCGCAGCCAGCTAGAATACTGTATATCTTTGATAATGCCAAAAAAAGAAACGAAAAAGATATGCAGCTCCCTCGTCTCCTTCCTCTTTAATCTGGAAATGGCATGGACGAAACTGTGGCTCATACCATACTTGGCAATTAATAGCCCCCGGGGCAGAAATGTGTCCCACTTTGATGATGTCAGTGCTTTGAGGAGTGAGGGACAGGTCAGTGTTGGCGTCACGGACATCAGAGGCCCTCAGCACTGTGGCGAGATGTCAGCACAGCTCGCGCCATCGCCGTGTGATGAGGCCTGGATAGACATGCACGGGGGCCAAACGTGACAAGGCAAGCAGAAACGGGGATGATTCAACCCTGCAGTAAGGATGGAGGCAGGCGGGGACAGACAGAAATCTAAGGAGAGAGGGAAGTTGGGTGGGGTGGGGGGGCTGATACAGAGAGCACATGTCAAAGGCATGAAAGATTGAAAGGGAGGGAAACAGAAAGAAGGGGAGGAGACGGCTGCGGGAGAGATGATCATGATAGGGACAACAAATGAGGAGTTTATATATACAGCACAGACAAATTCATTTGGGGGGAGGGTGAGTGGGGGTGGAAGGAGGAATGCATTAATAGAGAACAGCACAGCATGAATGAGGCATGTTAATAAAAAGGGGTGCTGCTGAGCACAGACAGAAAAAGGGAATGCAGCTTTTGAAAAGCTGAACCTCGCCGCAATAATGACTGAAAGGCATGATGACGGGAAGAGAATTAAAAGAGGAACAAGTGGACTGAATCCAAGTAGAAAAATGGAAATATGCAACAAGTCAGACACGATAGTGTGGCCAGAAGAAATAACACCTTCCCCTCTCTCTCCTTCTCTCTCAACACACACAAGCCAAGCACACACTGTCCTGTCCAGTCCAGTTTAGGCGCTCTGCAGCAGCAGCTGAGCAGCATGAGAAGAAAACAAACGTGTAGTTTTCCAGCAGAACTCCCAGAGCAAATCTGAGTTGCTGTATGAATGTGAAACAAGGTATCGCCAAGTAAAAATGCACATCACTTAAGAACCGTCACTCAATTATTTAATGATTTGTTATTTTAAAACACTAAAAGTATTTTTTTTTTTGTATTTCATGTTCCTGTCTGTTACAACATTAATGCCATTAAGTTCATAATCAATTCGTTCAATATTAGAGCTGAATTTTACTTCATTCTAAGAGGATCTTCACAAATAAATCCTCCAGCACACAGAATATGCTAATATCATCCTGTTGTTTTCATGGTCCGCTTAAAAATGGATTTTGAATCAAATCCATTCCCATTTACAGTGCCCAGCCAAAATATATATATATATATATATATATACAAAGTTTTGTTGGACCACCTTTGGGTATGATTACAGGATATATTCTCTGTATTCTTTATGCCATGCAGTCCTTATGAAGAGTCACAATAAAATGACGTTTTTTACATCCATAGTTGCATCAGTTTTTAGCCCAGATCTTGTATTGATGAGGGGAGAGTCGGAGCACTGCATCAAGTTCTCTCTAGCACACTCCAAAGATTCTCAATAAGGTTGAGGGCTGGACTCTGTGGTGGCCAATCCATGTGTGAAAATGGTGTCTCATGGTCCCTGAACCACTCTTTCACAAGGCTGATGAGCCCAATGATTCCTAACATTGTCCAAACATTATGTCCCCCAGCAAAAGAGAATCTACTCACTACATCAGTTAGGGTTAAGCATCTTGTTGCAGCTGAAACATAATAATCACTCTAGTGATTATCCAATGGAAGGTGGTTACCTATTTGCTTAGTTAAATCCTGGTGAGGACTTTTTTTTCTTTGTTGGGCTTCGTGCTACATACCAAAACAATTACAATCGCACTCAAAAAAATAAGGCAATCAGGAAGAATTTCCCTCTGCACTAAACTGATTCATTTCATTTTTTTCACTTAGTAATTTATTTGTCCATTTAACAGAACATGGCACATGCATACAGTTAGGATTTCTAGATTAAACATGGGCAAAAGGCGAAGGCTGTAGCAACAGCTTATTTATGTCTAGCATACTTACAAAAAGGAAGGCGCAGACACAATACAAGATAACAAGATAATAAAACTGTAAATAACAGATTAGGAAAACTGAAGTATATAGTGCAAATAGAAAGATTAGGAATAAATGGGGGGGATGCACAAAATGGTCAAAATCCTATCTAGGTATATTTTACTTGCACTGACACACTGCTGGATCAGCAAAGTGGTAGAGGTTTCTATTTGCCCGTAGTCAATGTTTACTTGCCCCTATACTGACTGTTTTACTTATTAGTGGTTAATGAGTATGAACAGACCAACCTTAATTGACATCTTTAATCTGTATGTAAAACTCTAAACAGTCAGGACTAGAATCACAATGCATTTCTTCTGCTTCTGATACATGTTGTATTATTTACTAAAATATGACATGTTACAAATATGTTGTGTGTGTTTGTTTTGTATCTAGAAACTGCACTGTATTTGTTAAAGAATTATATAGCATATCTGAAGCATGCTTTAGTTGTTTCTCACATTTTAATGCTGAATCAGATTCCTGTACCTTGCCTGCAACCGTATAATGTCTATTTGCCACTGTTATGAACACATTTAATATTTCAGCTCACGTTCTGACCATTTTCCTCTGAATTTATGATTATCGGGTTAATACTGGGTTTCGACACACATCCATACTCAATAGAGATTCACAAGAGGCTGTTTCCACCATTGGATCTGGAAAAAAAACATCTTTACCTTTGCACTGATGAGGCAGGTTCATTTCTATATGTAGCAGCCTGATTTAGCATTTTATTTTCTCATTATTATTCTTCAACTCAGGAATATCTCCTTTTTTTTTTATTTATTTTGTTTTTTACAAACTGGATAAAAATCTCAAAAACTGTGAGCATCCATCACTGCCATCCAAGATACACAAAGCAGCTGCACAGTCTCTAAAAGAAAGCACTTCAGGATCCTGTTGGATTTCTGTAAATTGGCTTGAGAGTCTGGTTTTCGACTGGCTCGATAAGTGTCATGATAACTTTTGTTATGGTGTGGCAATATATAAATAAACATAATAATTTGATTGACTGATTGATTGATGGATTCATTCATAATATTATGGTATTAGGTGATATAATTTTGCTATATTTGCACCTACTATCCACACTAGTGCTGCTACTAACTGCAACTAATTTTCTAATGAATTTTTCAACTAATCTAAATGACTTATTCTAAAATAACACAAAACAAAAAAACAAAGGGGGAGGAAGTTAAGATGCTTATAAGACATGGGGCTCTCATATGAACACAGGTGCCAATGCCAACACTGACTGCCCAGGTACCACAGCATACCCATGGGCACCATGGCATCACGGCATACCCGTGGCTCATCTCTGGCAGCAGTCGGAGGGAGATCCCGTTCCGACTGCATTTGAGACGAGAGGGAAACCAAAAATAAATAGGCGGACTAAAAAAATTGCCGTCGACTAATCACAGCAGCACTAATCCAAACCACTCTGGTATCTCAAGATCCTTAAAATGAGATTGGGTATATTTGATATATTACCTGAGAACATATATGTAGGATAAGTTTCTGTACAGTAAATCTTTCCACTTTTAATTGCATATTTTGTAGCAGGCAGCAGGGAGTTGGGTGAAGAGTGGAAGGATGCAGGGAACGTCATGTGGGCAAAAGGTGTGGTGCAGACACCATAGCCATCTGGAAAGCTGGTGGGAGTTGAGGACCTAACAGAGAATGCAGTCTGCCACCTCATACACACACCTGATCTCATGCCACAGTCTGTCTGAGTGTATGATACTGTGTGAGTGTAGAAAGACGAATACAGAGCAAAAAATTTTACAATATATCAAGAGGAGGTGTTTATATGGTCACTTGATACATATTTGTCACCCACCAGTATTTATACAACAAGCCAGACGAAAACAAAACATGAGAATGAATAGAAAGGAGAAAATGGAGAGGCAGATGGACAAAAACAGATGGAGAGAGAGAAAAAAAGAGATATCACAAGGTTGTCCATACAAAACGGCTGTTCTTTTGATATTAATCACATGACCTGGGCTATTTGTCCCGCAAAAAATGGATGACCGATGCGATTATAATCTAAGCTACTGAAACGTAGCAAGGAAGTGAAAAGCTTCAGGGATGACGAAACAAACACACGAAAAAGAAATATCTCAAACTTAACTTTACTGATAAAGAAAGACGAAGGAATGAGATTAAAACTTCCCTGAGAGTAGGAAAGAGATCTCAGAACAAATGACAAAGTTCAGAGGAACTAAATCCAAAGGGCAAATTCATTTCAGCAAATTCTTAGAGGCAGAAGGAGGCTTTTGGTTAGGGTTAGTCAAGGAAAACAAAGCCCTGTGTTGGCGTTGGACTGGTGTTAGACAGGCAGGCAGAGTAGCCCAGTCTAATCCTTTGTAAACAGGCCCACAGTACATGCCAGAGTGTAAGTGGACTAAAACATCCAACACACACAAGCCTATCTGTAACATCCATACAGGTGCAGATGAGGTTTTTAATACTGTACATTAACTTTCCAGCTTCAGATAACAGAATCAACAGCTTTTGTGACGTGCCATAAGGACAAAATGATTGTAAAAGTCTGCAATCTGACTGCATAATAACTAATCTGGATCGTGCTAAAAGTTACACTTCCAGCCGAACGCACGCGGGCGGTGGTGGTGTAGCTTAGCATCGAGGCTAACTGTAGCT